>JADKLZ010070249.1:8070-23026 GCA_021533235.1 Biomphalaria straminea | reverse complement strand
TCATAAAATAGTCTTATTGGCCAGTCTATATTTATATATGTCTATGATTGCTACATAATGAATAGAGATAAGAATATTGCCAGGAGTATTTAGCAAGAAGGGACAAAAAATGAGTTGCTAACAAACAACATTTAGCCACGTGTATTTCATTAATAGTGGTTGTCACGTGATAAGTATTTTTAATTGTTTTATCAATATTATGACGTGGCTAAATGTGTTTATTTACGATTGGTGAATGAGGTCCAATATAAATCTCAATTTATTTAACATTCGATTTTTGTTTACAAAGCTTCTATTAAGTCAATCTGTCTGTCTGTCTGGTACAAATTAGAGATGAGAAACAAAATGAAATGAAATAAAACTTTACAAAACTTGAAGGTGACATTTATGCTTATGAAATGTTGTTACAAATGTTTTCACCATGTTTAAGTTGTTTTACTTTTCTTGAAATAAAATTGTCTCTTGTACGAAACGACTAATTCAGACATTACCTATCGAGTTGGTTCAGTTCAAGCAATCAATACAGGACAATGTTTGAATAACGATGACAAACTAATCAGTGAGAAATCTTCCCGTCAAAAGTCGCAATGACAAATGACACTGGCAGGTGACACGTAACCGCCATAGCTATCAGCAGCTCACGGCAAAGTCCTCTTAATATAGTAATAAAAAAAGGAGGAGTGGTGGAGAGAATACTACACTGAGTCCATTCCATCATGGCGCGCACTTGACATCCAGAAAATTAACCTCCATCTTAGCACGGATCACGTGACCGAGTATTGTCGATGTCTGTCTGGAACCGGCTAAACCGCTGTCTATCGGGTTTCACCTGGTCAAGTAGCGGTAGATTACTCCATTGTTAGGCCTGACAATAGAACGGGCAATTACAAGTGTATTACCTCGCAAGACCCTTCTGGCCCTGGACCTTGGGTACCACCCCCCGTGACTTCATTTTTAACAACGTAATGGGAACAATGCCGTAATGAGCGTTACCGAACTGCCCCAGCAAACTATTGAGTTGGAACTTTGATAATACCATGTTGTCTGGTTAAATTAAATGTGTTAATTTAAAAAAAAATGTAGTTACTTCTTGTGTTAAACTTGATCAGAATAATTTGTTCGATTTGTTTGGAACAAGGGTCCTTTTCAGTCTAGGTCATTAAAGCAGATTATCCCAGACCCAGGCAGCCGGCAGACCCCAAATAATATCGGTTATTGCCGTTCCTTTTGGAGCCAACAGTTGCGTGAAGAGGGTAGAGAACTGATGTGTCTGTGACAACTTTCCGACTACATCTGCTGCCCAGTCTCGGATCTCGTTCTATACGAGATGATCCATGAGTTCTCTTACAACTAAGCAGTGGCGGAGCTAGGGTGGGAGACGGGGTGGGCAAGAATGTGAAAATCCTCCCCGGGCCCCCACTTGAGTGTTTAAAACTTTTGTTTAATTTAATATTAAATATTTTGCAAAATGCAAGGCCATCCAAAGTGGTCAAGCCCAGGTCCCCCAAATGATGACAAATTCCTAGCGACTGAAGTAGTGTCGTGTGACTTTGAGATTTCAACATTAAATACAGGACTCGTATTCATTCTGCACTGAAGATTCCACGAACAGATCGTACAGATGTAAGGGCCTAGTAAAACTAAAAAAAATAAATGTTTCCTTTATTTGTTAAAAGTAAGCATCTTGAGGATATTAAGAACAAACAGAACAGACACAAACTGGAGCCATGTTATTTAAAGCAAATGATTATTCACACACATTGAACTAGAGAAGTGTGTGTGTGTGTGTGTGTCCCTTCTATAGTTTTTATAATGCTGAGTACCCCCCTCGCCCCACCCTCTCCTCGCCACATTTTAATTAACAGAACATATAAATAGGTATTTAAAAAATCGACATAGCTAATAAGGTGTTCGCGTGCTCCCTCTAAAGTCTTCCCGTACCCTTTATTATTATAATAGCTTTTATATAGCGCTACTTTCATGCTAATAGCATGCTCAGAGCGCTTTGGTCCAATCTTATGTAGAAATAAAATAGGAAGAAGAAAAACAGTAAAAATACTTTTTAAAAAGAAAATAGCCTACCTTTTTATACAGCGTATATAGCGATTGTTTTTCCCTTAATAACAAATGCAATTTAGATTTAAAAAAAAGACAACAACAACCATGGAACATTTTTTTTGCCACCACTTTCCACACCCGCCCTCTTTTAGAAAGAATCCTGGTTTAGCCAATGTGTCTATCTACTACACTATTTGTAATTTGTAAGAATAAACCATTAGATCTAGGTTTAGAAGACGATGCTCTAAACGTTTTGGAATATTAATTTATAAAACTCTTGAATCAATAATGCCTTAAACTCAGAAATTCCAAAACACAATGGTCCTTTGAAGAACGCGATATTCCTTTCAGAACCAATGTTGGATCTAGATCTAGACCTAGTTTTCTTGCCAAAATATAAATTTATTTCTTTTTCATTTGAAAAAAAAAAATAACGGTCATATTTAATTTTTTTTCCGGTGTAGCCAACGAGCTAGGAATTGTCGAAGAACTTACTATTCGTTCTTAATGGTAATATGTATGTACTAGTAATATTACAAAGGCTCTATTGTCTAGTGATGATTCTCGCTCTTGGTGCGTGTATTACTTTGTCTGCATGGTTATTATAGTATTTTAAAGCAATATTACTTTACAGTGTCTTAACTTATTCACAACATAAAATGACCACAAATATATATATTAATAACTCGAGAAGTCAACTCCTAATTAAAACTAATATTTAATATTCTATTTAAGGCATCAATGGCCTTTAAAATAATGAAATAAATGTAATGATTGTTTGATGAAATGAATTACTAACTGCAAACATCAATTATATCATAAAATAATAAGACAAGTGGCTTCAATAATATATAACAATAAAACTATTACATAAGTTAATAAAATAACAACAAAGACATTATCGACGAAACAGCAACTAACCACCCATGCCAATCAGACCACCACGGCTACTCCATCCTCCATGCACTGGACCCAGCGCCGCAGACTGCATCAGAGTTCAGTACCGCTGTCTTTGTCATCAGATGTCAGTCGCTGCCTGTCTCATCGTCTTGCTGACTGGTCTACGCCACTGTCGCTAACATCTATTAGACCTTCACATATGCAGACTGTCACTGCGACTCTCGACTAAGGCTGCCTGTCACTAAGACTCAGACTAGGACTCATCTATGACTGTACTAAGACTGACTAAGACTCCGACCCACAGACTGTCACTCTAAAAAGAAATAATCGAAATATCGCTAACAACTATCTAAAACGCCATTCTATTTATTCTTAATCAACTAACATCTAAATCTAGATATAAAAACTTATAAAACTATTTCTTCTTACCCTGGTCCCTTAGAAATAATTCACTACATGTTGTTTCTGGCAAACAACACATACCTCTTGAAGCCAAGATCGCGAGCCAGCCTCTGCGACTTGCTCCCAATGTTTATATGTGTCGTTCACCAGAAAACGCCTAGCACAGGACACACGCTTCTGCTAGCCTACATTGCGCTTGTGTGTCCCGGATACCCCACAATTCTACCCTATATAGGCAGGAGACCTAACCCCACGCTAAAACTAACGCTACTAAATCGTCAGGTGTCTGTCCACCTACGGGTATCAAGTCCCCCCTAGAAGCTATACATCTAAATGTCACGCTATTTCTATCCTTTGTCTCTACTCTGTCAAGTCTGTCTTTGAGCAGTGAAAACACCTACAACATAATTAACTTTCTCTCACACACACACACACACATCTGTGACAGGAATTCTTTTCTCAGCAATATACTTTAACGGTTAAATTTCTAGGAAAATCTTTAGAACAGTTTTTGAGATCCGTGTCAAGTTCAACCCTCCGCCCTCCATGAAGTTGTAACTTGTATAGAAACATAGTAAAAAAAAAAACGCTCTTAAATACATTCAACCTACTATCTTTAAGTTTTAATAAAAAATCTTACCTAATTAATAAATCTTTATTAAATCCTATTAGCGCAAAATAATTCTATATATTATGATTGTGTTAAGTAATGCACAGTACGGAGAATTAGTCTCATTAACCTTCGAAAAAAAAATGAACGTACATAATTTACTTCGCATTTTTAATCTTGTATAATCTTCGGCATTTTGCCAAAAAAGAAACTCAAAAAAAGATTTTTAAAAATATATATCATTAAAAGGCATTGATGACTTAATAACGTGAAACATAAAGAGATCCTCCATCAACTCTTTCAGCTCTTCCTGTATCTCATGGCTCACTTTATTGTAAGCGGAGGCAACGATTGAATTCCAAATAGGCACAATGAATAATAGATGAGGCCATTCGTGATCTTCTGGGTACGCCAACGTCTTTCATGGAGGTTAATTAGAGCCACCTTTTCAATGCGTCTCCCAGAGACGGGTGCGCTACCCTTTGCGTCCTTCCACTGCACGCCTAATAAAATCTATTATGGCTTATCTAGAGATCGAATGTTGAAAGAGATTCTTTGGAGTTTTTCTGATTGTCTGATAGAGTTAAACCTGGCGACCTATGGGACGTTGAGAACAAATACAGGCCATTGAATCTTCCTCTTGTTGTGAAGAGTTCTTCTCTCTACGTTTCAACGCGCATGTCCGCGGGGAAATTATTGAGCTTGTCGGTGAATTTCTTGTTTAGGGTTTATTTGTGTGTGTGTGTATCTTTTTATCTTTTTGATTCTTTGTGAATTCTATTTATTTAATTTGATCATTATATAGGCATTTGATTTTAGTTTACATGAAAAAAACAAGATTACAAAGAGAGTTTGTGTGATACACAAACTCAGAGGCGGCCCCCGTCAGAGTCGGATCCCTGTCAGATCCGCCTATTCGCAAGATTTTTCGGATGTTACTTTAAAGTTGAAAATAATTAACTTCTCGCTGGACGACGGAGGATGGCGAGCAGGGATAAACCTGCCTTATCTTGATGTTTGCGCACTAGACTGTAGTTCGGATTCATCATTGGTCCCTGGCTCAATTACTGCATGCTCCCATCCCCTCCTGTGGGAGGTTTGAAATAGGTAGTAAACTATCTTTAACTCTGAAGAAACAATCGAAACATGTAAAACAAACTGACATATAACCCGGGAGCGTTGAGATAATCAGTTCAGCATGCTAACTGGTTACAAACTAATAGATATATACAATATGTCACACGAGCGATTTTAAATAATCTTTCAGCATTGATCTGTAGAGATGTAGATGTACATTAACTAAACTTCTGATTTAACACTCTCAATATATATCTTATTAATTATTATTATTAATAATTTGGATGTAATTTAGATAAAATTTAGGTAAAATTAAAATAAAAGCCCAGATAATCAGTAGAAGGAATGCAATATTAAATTTTAAAATAGAAGATTAGTTTTAGTTTATTATAACATTTCAATGTAGATCTAGACATAAACATCCGGAACAATCTATTATAGATATTTATTTATCGCAATATTTCTGAATGAACAGTAAAGGTTAAATCATATTTTCAAAAGCCTTTAGTTTTTTTTTATTGAACCGTGACGGACAGACCAACCAACAGTTAAAACGCACACAAATATGCTTCTTTCATTCTAATGGGGGCAATAAAAAACATTTTTTTTTAAATCTGATTTTTTAAAAAGTTTAAGAAATTAGTTTAGAATCATGTCATGGCCGGGCTTTACGCTAGTACACGAAAGTCGCTGCTAAAAGTTCATTTTAAAAAAATTATATCAAAGATAAACGACAGATCTTATTTAGTGCACCAGCGGTCAAAATAAACATCTTCAGTGCTTTGATCTCTCAACGTTAGCCTTGTAAAGCCGATGTTCAAGGCAACTGCCACATCTCTTTTATGAGTTGATTACTTAGATAGTAAATACTCATAAAATGGAAGAAAATGAAATGTGATATACCATGCTATGTATAACATTATTAATTGTCTTAAATTAGGTTTCATTTATATTGCATACTAATTAGGTTTGTTCTCTTTAAATACTGCTTGCATAAAATATTTTTAAAAATTACATTTTGAGCTTTTAGAAAAAACAAAGTAGCCGTTGCATCACAACTTTGAATGATCTATATTATCATGATGTCAGATTTTCATTTTCTCTTCTACTTTCTGAGCACTAAACGGGACGGACGGACAGACAGACAGACAGACAGACGGGCAGACAGGCCACACAAAACTAATAGCGTCTTTTCCCCTTTCGGGGGCCGCTAAAAACGATTTTAAAATAAAATAACAATCTATATCTCATTAAAAAATTTTGTTCAATTTAAGCACCGATGTCATGCCTGTCCGATTCCTTCAATGCTTACATGGTCATTGTAGTAATTTTAAAAAAGCCAATTCCTCCTTTTTGAAGCTGAAGATTTTTTGTAAGAGTGATTACTTTACTCTGGATAAATAATATTTTGATAGATTTTGATAAAAAGCAAATTGTTTATTCCGCCCCAATCTCATTCAGAAACAAGGTTACAAAGAAAGTTTGTGTGGAAACACAAACTTAAAATCGGCCCCCGAATTGGTCCACCCAGGCAGGTTTCAATATTTTCAGAAAGAACATCCGAATGAAATTATATCAAAGATAAATGACAGATAAGAATGTAGAAAGAAGGTTGACAGATCTTATGTAGTGCCACAGCGGTCAAAATATACATCTTCCGTGCTTTGATCTCTCAACGTTTGCCTTGTAAAGCTGATGTTCTACGCAACTGCCACACCTCTTTTATGAGTTGGATACTTAGTAAATACTCACAAGTTGAAACAAAATAAAACGTGCAATACAATGCAATTTATAACATTATAAATTGTCTTAAATTAGGTCTCATTTATAATGCATACTAATTAGGTCTTTTCTCTTTAAATACTGCTTGCATAAGTGATTTTTAAAAATTAGATTTTGAGTTTTTAGAAAAGAAAAAAAGTAGTCGTTGCATCAGAACTTTGAATGATCGAAAATATTATGCTGTCCGATTTTCATTTTCTCTTCTACTTTCTGAGATCTAAACGGGACGGACGGACGGACGGACGGACAGACAGACAGACAGACAGACAGACAGACAGACAGACAGACAGGCCACACAAAACTTACAGCGTCTTTTCCCCTTTCGGGGGCTGCTAAAATCCTTTTTACGCTCATTTATAAATCTACTCAAAAGTATAGAAAATTGTGCAAATGTCTCTGAACGTCTTTTATCTATTTTCACTTTACTGAATACATGACTCTTTACTGAATACATGACTCTTTACTGAATACATGACTCTTTACTGAATACACTGCTCTTTACTGAATTCATGACTCTTTACTGAATACATGACACTTTACTGAATACACGACTGCTAACTTAATACATGACTCTTACTGAATGCATGACACTTTACTGAATACATGAATCTTTGCTGAATACATGACCTTTTACTGAATACATGACTCTTTACTGAATACATGACTTTTTACTGAATACATGCGGGTATTTCAACTGAAGTGTGCTAAGAGTCATAAGACGTACACCAAATTTAAGATGATTAGATTTTGAAACATTTTAACAGTCAAACCAACTTTTCCTTATGATGATAGAAAGAAAGTTATGAGAAAGAATAGCGAAATTTCAACGGATGCAAAGAGACTTCTCGTGGCGGCTTTAGGAATAAGGAGCTATTTATAAACGTAGAGATTTAGCTTGATGATATTCGACTGTTCATTTCGTTATTATTAAACTCAATATTAGTAATTCACTATCAGCGTCGACTACCTTATGTTGATGGCCTTATGCTTGTATTATTGGATTTTGTTATTTAAAAGTCACCTTCCTTTGATTTATATGCCTGAGACACAGCGCGTAGGGGGCCTAAAAGTATTAATTGGGGAAAAGTAAAGGTGGCTGGTCGTTGTGCTGACCACATGACACCCTCGTTTACCGTGAGCCACAAAAATAGATAACCTTTACATCTTCTGTCCTATAGATCGAATGGTTTGAAAAGGGTACGTATCACACAAATGAACAAAACAAATTAATTCTATTTTAAAAATGAATTGCATTTGCTACTATGAAGTCAATAAGCCGTTTTAAAGTAATTAAATTTTATAAAGCGTACTCCAGATTGTCCGTGAATATTAGAAATATTGTATTTTCGAGAAATTGTTTTAGAATATATTCAAATTAATTTTATTTCTATTTTTACTTTTTGAAGTCAGTTTGCTTTTTTTTTAAATTTTATATCTTTACTTTAGTTTTTTCTTGCACATTTAGGTTTATTTAACTCATGCGTTAAAAGCAACAGTTGATTATAGTTTACATCATTTTTGTATTACTACAGTAAGAATTGACTAGAGAGAAGGTTCTGTTTAGCTCAGCCCTAGACTAGAGAGAAGGTTCTGTTTAGCTCAGCCCTAGACTAGAGAGAAGGTTCTGTTTAGCTCAACCTTCTGTTTAGCTCAGCTCTAATTTTTAAGATGAAACTTTGTTTCTTGCTTTTATTTTATTTTGTGTGTGTGTGTGTGAAAGTTTATAAATAATTATTTCGATTAAATAGTGCACTAATAAATAAACAAATGCCTGAAAACATTAATTACAGAGAGTAAGAAAAGGTATGACATGTATAGATAGTTCAGTTATAGTTTCCTTTATTTAATTGGCATAACTTTTTAATTATGAATAATTTTGTAGTATTCTAAGACCCATTTTGAGAATAAAGGTCTTTAGATTATATAAACTTAATAGCTAAATGTAGATGTAAAGATGTACAATTATTTTGCACTTTATTCATGAAGTGCATATAAAACATCAAATCAACGCAAATAGACAAATCTACAATTCAAAAAAAAAAAAAAGTAAAAATATTTTAAAATTTAAAATACACCTTTTAAGCCGCAAGTTATTTTTCTTTTCCTTTTTTTTTAAACCAACAAGGGCAGACAACTCCATGAGTGAAGATCGATAAAATGTCAACATCGATATTATCCCAACATTGTTTCCCTTTCATATTATTTTCGAGTTCTCGCCCTTTTTTTGTGTTGCCTCAACAATGATTCATTGAGTTGAAACAGAAGGATTTAACTCCCAGAGTTGAGCTGCGGTGATTGTTAGGGAAACAGCGTCCCCAAAACAAAACATGCATTCATTTTGTCTCGTCCTTGTTGTCTTCTTCAACGTCCCTCTCATCCAATGATTAAGTCTTGAAGGTAAACAACGTCTTCAAACAAGGGCCCGTACTAATCTACCCTTTCTTAACTCCTTAACTCTCCACCTTGCTTCCACCCCTCCCTTTCCCTCCTCTCTTTAGACAGCTTTGCCCATCACCAAAGACCCATCCCACTAATCAAGCATTTTTTTTTAATACAGTTCAATTGCTATTCGCATGATGAATGGGTATCAATGGAACTTTGAATGGACGATGAAAATCCCCCTCCGGGTTTTCTAATTAATCTTCGATTTCGCCTTTCATCATCATCTTGACAATGCTCTAGAATATCAGCGTTTTTCTTTTTATTATTATTATTATATCTTTTTTTTTTTTAGCTTTCTTCTTATGCTTGTAGCCAATTTTTAATCTAGAGGGTTTATCCCCTGGCATGCATTGACCTCATTGTGTAGTCTTTGTGGCTATTTGAAGACAACGCGAAAGGCCATCCTGTTGCAGATTTGACCTTTGCTTGTCAAGGAAGACAAGGAGTTATTGCCCGTTAATGAGGAAGGTTTAATCTAGATCAGGATTTGCATTGTCACGATTTAACGGGAGCATGAACAAGAGAAAGGTGAGACATAATAGGTTGACAAAGATTGGGTCTTGCAACACCTTTGTGCTTCGTCCAGAATTGGCAAACATTTTCTGGAAGTTTTAAATTAATACAAGTAGTCCGTGGGAAGCGTGGTCGAGAGGCTAAGTGCGCTTGAACTTGGCTTGGTTTGGCTACATAGAAGGGGGCTCGAGGCCAACTTCTAGATACCCCCTCCCCCCACGAGTCCACAAATGAGATTGGACCAAAGCGCTCTGAGCATGCTATAAGCGAAAGTAGCGCTATATAAATGCTATAATAATAAATATCAGGTGGCCGAGCATTGCTCGGTTAAATAATTTCTTAACCCTTAAAATGCGTGTGGTAGTAAAGCCTCTTAACACCAGAATTATAATTCCATGTGGTATGCACTCATTGTGAAACAGCTCGTTTTAAGGAAGGTTATATACCCGAAGTCATTTTGGCAATATTTTTTGTAATTACGAAAATTAACGATCGGATAAAGACAACTAATCTGAAGAGTTGCTTTAGTGTTATTTTAGTTCTAAATGTAATTGTACATGGCGATTAAATATGAAATCCCTTACGTGTAGACAAATCACAGCTCACGTACGTTTTATAGTTTTACAATCCATTTTTCTTTGTTGCGTAAAACTATTGTAGGCCTACTATTATTGGCTTGGAAGAAAGACTTTGCTCTGTAACTTCTCAGATATTTACGTTCAGACATTTAATTATGAAATTAGTGTATTCATTATGGCTTTAGTACGAAAATCAAGTGACTCAAATCTCTACGTTATAGGGTAAACAGGCACTTTTAAAAATAGACAAAATTGTAATGCAAAGACGACTTTATTTTCTAACACAAAATCTTAATTTTTACTTATCCGTATCCCTACCCTGACTGGACCGCGTGCAATCCACTTCACATAGGGCCCCGCAAATGTTAGGGTCGACCCTGGATATCATGTTCATTGTGTGCAAATAAGGCGTAGAGTATAATAAAGTAAAAGTTACTCACGGGTTTACGCAATTAAGTGTAAAGAATGGACCTTATTCATGAATCGCCACTTAATAATATTTATAAAACAATGAAAAAAAGTATCGTGTGACAGCCTTTATGGTTTACATAATTTGTATATAGAGAATCACATGGCTAAATGTTATTGGTTATCGATTGGTGAATGAGGCCCATTTACGAAACCTTTAAAACACAATAACTGATCAAATTTAATTTCATTATTTTTCTTCCATAGTTTCATTATAGATCAATCCACAATAAGATTGTGCGCAAATGTTTAATTAGGTCGATTGATTAGTTTTTCTTGTTTGCGAAGTGTAGTGCTGTGAGCCTAGTGACGTAAGTGGTGTCAAGTTTTTTTCCCTTTGACGTCGTGGGAAAAAAATTTCATTCATATCTCTAAGCGCGTTCTTGTTTGCAAAGAAATATTTTAGTGTAGTACGGTAAGCGTAGTGACGTAAGCAGAGTTTTTCCCGTTTACGTCATGGAAAACTTTCATTCATAAATTTATTCAAACCAAAATTAATTTTACAACGAGACATTTTATATATTGAAATAACGGTTGAACTCGAGTTTTCCCGATGTGGCCAATGAGCTGAGAATTTTTTTCTCACTAACATGCAGATACGTAGAAATTTTAAAGAAAATCGTTAGAGCCGTTTACTAAATAGAAGATATATATACACAAGAATTGCTCGCTTAAGAGTATAGGATAATAATAATAATAATAATTAAACGTCAATGTATTTCGATGTCTTGACTTGGGAAGCTTTGAAATAGATGACGTTGGTTTTGACATTATCAAAGTGAAAGACCTCACCGAGTGTACTTTGTGGTCAGTACTTTAACCAAAGGGTTTTATCTCTCTCATTAATAACAGAACCCATGGATAATGGGTGGGACCATTTTATGTAGAAATAATGAGCTGTTCTTTTAAAAGAAGAACTTTTTTGGTGCAAAACTTATTGTAAAGAATAAGAAATTGTAGATTGCCATCCGCTTCAAAAAGGAGGAATCGATTAAAAATATAACCTTTTTTAACCTATTTTGTCCAACTTTTGTTCAGCCAACCTTTGTACTCTTCGGTTCACTTGTAAGTTATGATAGGAGGCGCGGTGGCGGAGTAGTAAAGCGCTTGGCTTCCAAACCGGAGGTCCCGGGTTCGAAGACTTGGATTTTTATTTTCGGGATCATTGGTTACCGTGACCGTGAGCCACAGAAACAGATCATCTGCCTTATGTATCGCATGGTCTGAACGGGGAAACTTTACTTTTAAATTTGTAGTGACCACTACAAGATATTTAGAGAACTAGAGTTTAGATACAACCTGAATGCATTGGAAACGCTATAACTAATATAACTTTACATAGTGAAGAATAATATAAATTAAAGTTTATCACAAATAAAATAAAATACAAATTCGTTTTTAGTAAATACGCCCTCATTGGGACAGGTGGCTGAGAAGTAAAGCGCTTGACTTCCAAATTGATGGGGTCTAAGGTTCGAATCTTGGTGAAGAATGTGAATTTAAGTTTCGGGATTTTAAGGACGTCCCAGAGTCCACTCAAATTTGATGAGTGCCAGACAAAAGATAAGGAAAGTAAAGGCGTTCGTGTATTAATTAATATAATAATAATAATAAGGCTTGTCGTCGAGTCCAAAGATTAGTGAGGAATACAGTATTTCCCGTGGCTGGCAGCCCCAGCCGTGACCTACATATTTTGCCACATCCAGGGCAAGAATGACCATTGTCCGCAGGTTGTTGATTTAGATTTAATTAATATAACTAGGTAATTGAAATCATAGTTTAACCAATAACTTAATATGTCAAACAATAAGTCAAAATTTTCTTCGCATTTGTTGTTATGATTTAGACATGTGTTAAGTAATAGGAAACACAATTTTACGACTCCCTGACAGACCATCACGATGTAGGTATACATATCCTTTTGGTGAACTTAGTCAAACCATTTTTAAAGTTGGCAACACTTTTGTAACTTAAAATTGGAGTCCAATCATCGATAATAGCAATTTTTATTTTTTTTTGAGCCGTAAGTACATATTCAGCACACATATACCGAGGGTGTAATTGCCTTAGTAAATGCAACTTTAAAATAGTTATTTAAAAGTTCTAAAAATGTTCTCATGGTCTTTGTATTGATATCAAACATTTCAATACATTCAACATTTCACTGATATTGGAGACCTATTGTCAGGAAACTAACCTAAACAACAATTTCTAACTTGAAAGGTAACTAAGGAAAGGAAAACTTTCTTTTTCATTAAAGAAAACTTTCTTTTCTCTCCTTCCTTTCTTTATCCCGACCAAGAACATCGAGGCTTTGTGTGGTAGGAGACGAAATCTGATCCCTAAGCCTAAAGTATTATTAAATTTGGTCCACACCATGAGGGTCTCAATAGAGTAGTTGTGCAGCCAATTAGATGGACAAACGCCGAGGCGAAGAATTAGGACGAGAATCAAGCTATGTTCATTGGAAACTCGGCAATTTCCCGGCCCTAAGCTACTGGACCCCCCGGGTGTGATGAAACGACCTTCCCTATCAATTTGACCAATCAAAAACCTCCGTTTTTCTTCGATTGAATACGGCCCTCCTGACCTTAATTTGCCGTTAGAATCAGGGGAGGAAAAGGGGGGTGATCGTTAATGATAGGGATTTCGCGTAAACGAAGACGCGATCACAGTAGTTGATCTGGCGTCTACACGAGCCGGACTTCAGCAAGGTTCTTTTTTCAAAAGGGGGCGCATTCGGTGTTCAGCAACACTGGTGCCAGGGCTCTGTGTGGATCACAGTGGATTTTTTTTCCCTTTTTTATCCGGGGTTTAAAAGAAGGAAAAAAAAAATCTTCGTGTCGCCTTAAGCGGGAAGCGTCCGAGCACGTTCGTGTCTTCCCGTGTGACGTATGCCGTCATTAGACGAAGCGAAGCCCGACCGACGTACACGGTGAGTTTCCTAATTTTGTCCATCCCGTATTCCTTCACTTTAAGAAATAATTACGTTGAGACAAATGATCAGGCATGCCCTGATTTAAACCTAACAAAAAAAATGTAAAAAAAAAAAAAGGAGTTTAAATTAAACGTTCAAACTAGTTCTCCAGGCTATGAATATAATATAAAGGAAACAGGAGAGGGAAGACGAATGTAAGGGGTTTATAGTAGAGGAAAGATTTGGTCGAGAAATGATTGTGTACAAGCCAAAGTATATTTGGGAACTGTTTTAGACGATTTAGAATAGTTAATTGAGGGATATCTATGGCCATATTACGGGGTCATCGGGGCTCGCAAAGACCTTCAGTACCAGGTGAAAAAAAAGAGGCAGACAGAGAAAGAGATGGTAAGACTAGAGAATGGATGGGCCTGCCATTGAAAGAGGTTCTTTGGCAAAAAACAGAATGGAGAAAGACGTTCAATAAATCTTGCATGGTGCCCCAACGGTCCAACAGACTAAGGCATGGGTGGGCAAATTACGGCCATCGGGCCACATAAGGCCCGCCGGATTGTTTAATGCGGCCCGCGAACACCTACAAAAATCAGGTGTGCTCACAAATACATATAAAAATGCATATATATTAGTTTAAACAGCTAAACACTTCACAATATTTACACCTATACATTTGTGATGAAATGTGATATAAAAAGACAATAGCAATTTCCTTTTTAAACGTAAAATTGGTTTCAGAAATTGCTAACCCTTGTTGTAATTCCTCAATTAGGAGTGTGAAAAAAAAAGTGAATGTATAATATAGGATATATATATATATATATATATATATATATATATATATATATATATATGCGGCCCTCGGTATGAAAAGGTTGCCCACCCCTGGACTAAGGGGTAGTAAAAAGTAAAAAAAAATTGAGGGCTAATAACTGATGATAATAATGCAATAATATATCTGGGATCTATTATAATAGATGAAGGCTTAGATAACATGATCAGGAAATTGACTAGTCTCTCTTTTTTGTTCTCTCTTTCTCTTTCTGTCTCTCTTTCTCTCTCTACGTCTCTCTTTTTCGATCTTTTCATCTCTTCGAATGATAGTACAATGGAGAGAAAACATATTTACTTGAAATTTTTAAAGCAACAATATAGTTTTAACTGTCAGTCTAAGTAATGATTCGATGATGTTAG
>JADKLZ010070248.1:0-12326 GCA_021533235.1 Biomphalaria straminea | reverse complement strand
GAGGAACTCTTGTCATACAAACAGTAGGTCGTGTACTTCTTTGAGGATTAACTCTTGTCTTCCAAACAGTAAATAGCGTACTTCTTTGAGGTGGAGCTCTTGTCTTCCAAACAGTAAGTCGTGTACTTCTTTGAGGATTAACTCTTGTCATACAAACAGTAAGTCGCGTACTTCTTTGAGGAGAAACACTTTCAAATTTTCATGTTTCTTTTCGTGCATTTCAGAACCAATTCATCAATGGCAGAAGATGCTTTAAGAACACTGGCATTACTTCTCTCAATAAACAGAATTTCTGCATGGAATAATGTTGCAATGTTATGGACAAAATGCAGCTTCTATTCAGCACACGGGCACGTGTTTTTAAAGAGGCTTTTCATTATAGTGAACAAAATTTTATACATACTGTTTGGAAGACAAGAGTTCCTCTTCACGGAATTTTGCTACATACTGTTTGGATAAGGTGAAGTGGATAGAAAAGCAGGATATAATTGAAATAGTCTCTCCATCGAAGTCTTCAGTGCTCACCCCCAGGCCTTTACCGACATTTTGTTATAGTCTAAATCAGTGATGCCCAACCTAATTCGACTTGCGGGCCATTTTAATTTCCGACTCTAGTGTCGTGGGCCACATGACCGAAAATCTACAAAAATGAAAAGAAATTAACTTTATACACTTTTATTAGAAACCCGTGAATGTAGTACTTACATTACTTAATGGGATACGTAGGTAAAAATAAATTTTTAGACTTTTTTTCTTATTTTTCGTGAAGGGGGTTTTTACCGACGTTTCAGCGGACCGGATGAATCCTTATCTTCGGCCCGCGGGACATATTTTGGTCATCACTGGTCTAAATATTTCTAAATCGTCGATTACTTCTATTTTATTAAGGTTACTATAAATAGGGGAAACAATTTCATTTTATTTGCTCTCGGAGCATTCGTTAACATTGTCGACAATGTATGCACCACTAACCTATTTTTTTACTTTGTATATTTTATAAGGTTCAGTTCTTTTAATCTTATGTATTTTGGAACCTACATTTCTAAGCAATTTCAAAGTGCAGTCTTTTGATAGAAAACGTTTATAATGGAAAACATATTGATAGGTAAAAGTAACCTTAGCGCAGCAGATTACATTGTTTAGCAAACATCTAAATGTTACAGAAGTACCTTAATGCGGGCTCAACTGAGTGCTTCCAAATGAAAATTAAGACCTGCATTCAGATGTTAGCTTTAATCCAGAAACCGTGATCGATATTTCTAGCATCGAACTCCACTGTGGTTGTTGATTTTTCTTGCTTTCTTTATGACCGAGAACTCTGTCTGTAGGTCCCTATAAACTTTAATGTTCATTTTGTCTGCGACAATATATACGTCATTGACATGAACAGAAGAGAAAGGCAAGCGAAGGAGTACTGTATGCTGGAATGGATTAACAGAATCAGCGAGAGATGTGCAAAACGAAAAAAATCTAACCTAACCAGTGGCGTAGCATCCATGGCGCGAAGGGGTTCAATGAACCCAGGCCCAAGACCATTAAAGGCCCACAGCCCGTGGTGTAGCAACAATGGCGCAAACGCCATACCGCTTGACCAGCTGGGGCCCACGTGAGAGCTTAGGGATGACACTAAATAAAAAAAAATACACTTTTGTAGATATGGAATTGAAATAGAATCTGAAAAACTCCTTCGAAATATCCAAACGAAACTTTATATTAGTTTTAAAACATTAACCATGTGTTCTAAGCTAGAGTTAATATACCAGTGGCTAGGATTATCTAAATGTCAGGAAATGTACTGCAACAGGTTTAATGTAATGGTGTGTAGCCCTAATTGTACGTGCTATGGGACCATTGTTGCCAGATCGTCCCATTGTTTTCCATGTATGTTCATACACAATTTTTAGTATTATTAGGCTGTTATTAAAATTAAAGGAGTGGGAGGAAGAGAGAGAGAGAGAGAGAGTTTGATTTAGAAAATATTAATCTGTTGTACAAAAAAAAAAGGAAATGGGGCGAGTAACAATGACAATTAGCTCTAGTGAGATAGTCCTGATGGTCAATAATTAATATTTCGACACATCTACTAATTATTCAATTTTTTAAAAGCTTACTTTGTTTCTTTCATTTATTGTATTTAAAATAGTTAATTTTAAGGCTTCTTAAAGGGAAGGCTATCATTTGTCAAAATCTATTTTTTTCATGTTTGAATTGTTAAGCTATGGAACCCGTGTTATACAAAGTACTATGGACCTAACTTAGGACAATTAATAATGTTATGTCACATTATTATTTTCTCACGTTTCACATACAATTAGATTGCATGTAATCCGGATGTGGATAAGTTAATCTGTTTGTCTTGTGTGTTACTGTAAACGAAAGTATTATCTGAATAAAGAAATGCTATACATTCTATTATCCGATCCGATAAAGTGGATACTGCTATGTCCTAGCAATGAAAGTCTCTATCTTATTGTTTTGTTGTCTTCTGTATTATGTTAAAAATGTTTACAACAGAATAAAAGTATCATTAAATATTGGCAAGCAAAAGAAACATCATAGGTATCCTACTTGTGCTATTATATTGAATGACGAAACCAAATAGAAGAGCAGGTTTATAACAGAGATAGAGAAGATGTCCAGATTGATCGTGGAATAATATTAAACTTAAACCAATTTATTTGGTTCATAGTTCGTAAAGAAAGTTATTACCATTATATTTATACAAAAACATCTAACAAGGCTTTATTTAAAATTTCGATGAATATTGAAATCTGTCAGGAAAAAATATTTTAAGAATTTTTATGACACAGATCAGGTTGGCTTCACTTTGTGTTCCTTCTATTGAATGAGAAACAGCTAAATGTTTAGAAATAGTTGCACTGGTTACTGACTCTGCTAATTAGAAGGCCAGAAAAATGTTCGATCTATTTACTGTTAAGTGATAGAAGTAGAATTAGATGATAGTTTGTATCAATATATAAAAGTTTTATTCCTAGAATTATTTTAGGAATGTAAATGTGTTGAATGTAGAACTCATAAAACATTTCTTTATTCAGTTGAGACATCTTTAAGTCGTTTAACTCTGTTCAAAAAATGTACGTTGAAATATCTTTTGGTAACCAATGCATTCATATTACTCACTTTACATTCATCTTATTGGGGAAGGGGGCCCACCAACATATTCTTGCACACGGGCCCACGGATACCCTACTACGCCACTGAATTACCTAATGTAACCTAACCTAACGTTATAAAATGGGTTCGATTCCCTCCTCTAGTACATATTCTGTATATTCATTAGAGATAAAAAAAAAGTATTATTAAAAGGAGAGTAATTTGAGTAACTCTTTAACTCTTGCATAAGTTGTTCATAAATGCTAGTGCTTGATAGAAAATAAAAAAACAGACTGGCATTCTCGTAGGACGTCATAATGACAAACACACACACAAAAAAAGTTCTGTAACATTTTGTTAGCGATTGCATCGTTCAGAACTTCGACCAACTGACGGAAAATTTAAGTCCCTGTTGGTTTGTCTCTTTTATGAGTTAGTTCTAGGCCCCTACGTTCGTTACAGACACTACACTCAGTGCCACAAGATGAATGGGCCCGAACTCTCCCAACGCTCGCCGCAGTCACCAGTCAATTTAGATCCCTGCTAGGGAGCCACATCCCTGGTTTTGCCCCTCTAATAAATGGCGCAGAAAATGAGATGCGCCCTAGTGCGTACGACAGGGAGAGAGAGAAAGAGAAAAAAAAAGAAAGGTTAGAGAGAGTTGGCAGAAAAAAATCATAGAATAAAGTCTGGTCTTGCACTCCATAGAAACCGCAGTGGGGGTGAGATAGTCATTTGTCTGCAGACGTGAACTCATTAAGGTTGGCGGGAAAAGACTTTGTGTGGGAGAACATTGACACTTGGACTAGACAAAACTTGACAAATTTTTTCTTAAAAAAATTATCTAAAATGACAGTTTTTTTTTCTCTCATCTATAGTTTTAATCAGTGGATCGGTCAACTAAAACAGAATACTAAAGGTGGCTTGATACAGGTCCAGAATAAGTAATATATCACTACAACTGAGCCCCATGGGTCGCTTGCATGTGTATGTGTAACCAAACTCACCTCGTCCCGCCTTTTTATGATGACGTTGAAGCAATAGAAATGACCTGTTGAGTGAAAGGATCAACTATTAACATTCAAACGAAACACTTCAGATAAACAAAGTTTGTGCTAGAATTGTTCAAGATGATAGGTATTAAAGGAGACTTTTAAAAAAAAAATTGCGTGTCTATACTTCTTCTTCTTAATTAAACTTCAGGTAGGGTTGAGTCTTGAAACTCTAGGCCAGCAAAAAGTGAACAAGAGCTCCCTCTCACCGGCCTGAATTAGAACAGTGTACACTGTTTTGTCTGGCGGGTGGGTCAGACTCGCGGCAAGAGGCCACGTATACTAAGACCTCCGCCATTTTCCTTTTCTATACCAGGCTAACTGTGCAGGATACGCCATTTATGTAACGGCCCCTTGAGGAACAGCGCCTGGATTGTGACAGTGCTGTGGGAGCTTTTTTTACAACTCCGCACAGTGCAATGAGGATGCTGTCGCACATCCCTTAGGCACCCCCACGGGAGTCTTGTTTTGCTACCCTTTAGCCTTATCGTTTCTTCCTACGATCGTTTCCACCCGGGCGCCACTATGAGGCAGGGTAGCATGCCCGGGGCGTGTCTATACGAAATACAATGTTCAAAGAAACAGATTTCCTGAGACTCAAATGAAACATGGTGTATGTGTGTGTGTTGTGTGTATGAGTGTGTGTGTGAAAGAGAGTGCACGTGATTGTTTGTAATCTCTCAAACTGTAATATTAATTGTACAATATTAGAATGCCAATCAGAAAGTGAACAATTTAATATCCTCTATAAAGTTCAGACAAACACAGGCTATTTCTTTCCCAGAGTAAACCAATACGATGTCTGAATGAAGTATCAATGTTTTATTAGAGTTAATGACGCATGTAATGAAGCTCACTTCCATCTCAAACCTAACCTCTCGACTTGATGATCATTACATGTTTCTCGGCATCTTTTTGAGAACTTTTTTTTTGTAAAAATGAAAGCTTTAAATATTTCATATCTCGTGTTGTCTTTACCCTGGATCGTCGCCTGGATTAATTATTTACCATTATATTTATTAATTGCTTCAGTTTGATTTAAATTTCGGTGTTAAATTGCCGCGATCGTCATAATAATCTGCTACCTGTTCTCGTCCGATTCTCGTTGACGAGATCAGGACAGCGAGAACAGAAAAGCATTTCAAAATGATGACTTGCTATACTCCTGATGTAATCTGAATACTTCGAATGGGTAATTTAAACATAGCTCGAGGTAACCCAAACGGGGCAAGTGTCACGTGATCTGTTAGCTTGAAGGAAAATGTCGAGTATAATTTAAAATGTATTCTAAAAGGTATATACCGATTGCAGTTTTGATAGCTGCAAGTCCAAAGTTCAATTGCGAGAATGCACTCCAGGTAGCCACATTTATAATGCACTGAACTGTACATTAGATATGTTTGAGTTAATCACCGCATTCACATTATTATTTTAAAATAATCTTGAAAAGACTCAACATTTCTTTTTTTACGCTTATATTAGCTCAATCTGTATCCTTTAGTGTTTAGAGTTTTTACATCAATTTTTTTGAACATTTCTGATCATGGAATCGTAATAAAATTTTACATACAAGCACATGCTCGATGAAAACACATGAATCTATCAATTTTTTTTTATATACAACTAGCCGGATATGACACGCAAGTTTTATAAAAATTGGTCAAACGGTTTTGATTTCTATGCGGGACATACCAACATACATACATACAGTACATACTCATGCCTTACTTTCTGCTTTATAGTATAGATATGCACTGGGGTAAGGGGAGATAAGCCTTGTGTAGAGAATTAGGCTATTAGAATAGAGAAATAGCTATAGCAAAACATAATAATGAATGTGTGAATGTAAGGATTATATCAAAGACTGTGTATACATTACTGAATTATAAAAAAAAAAAACATTTGTTATGGACATGGTACTTAACATTGTCTTGATCGTCATTTTGCCATACGATTTATCCTTCTATAAAAAGTTATTAAATTCTATTGTTAAATCTCCTCTACAAAGTGTTATACTTAGCTACACTTCTACTAAAAATACAGTATTTACTTTGTTCAGGCGGTGGTAACAACTAATGTCAACTAGCCAACAGACGAAAGGTCAACAATGACAGGAAACGATCAAAAGTGTTGACGATTCAAACATTTGACCCGAAAATGAAGAGAACTCGTCTATGTCGTCGCTAACCAAAAAAAAAATAACTTAAGTCCAAAAACTCCTCGATTAACAAAACTTCTCTGTATCTTAAGGCGCCAACAAAGACCTTGACTTAAACCATCTTTTCAAGTAACTAACAATACGGTTTTTTTTTTAATCCTATAATATTCACGCTTTGCGTATTAGGTCGCGCTGAGGACATTTCCAAGTATGTATTTCCATGGGTCTAGCATTGGATGCCCTCTTACGCAACCATGTTGTCAGAGGTGTAGCTAAGGATTATGGGAGCCAGGGTGGCTTGACCCCATTAAAGGTCCCCCTGCATTTCGACATTCGACATTTTGACATGAAATAATGGTGAAACATTTAATATTTAACGCAAAAACACATTTCAGACACTCATTTGGGGTTCTTCCTCAAGTGGAGACCTTAACGCAATCTTGGTTGCTTTTTTATATTAACATTTTTTACTATAAATATTTGCTTGTAACATATTCCCTAACAAAATAATTATAATACTATAACTCTTATGTTGGTGGTGCTCTTAAATATCAAAACTAGATCTCTAACTTCCAATGATGACAAAAAAAAAAAGCAACCTACAAGTGCTGTCTACGAGTTGAGTAAAAACAACTCACTAAGTAATCTTGTTTGCATTTTCTTTTTCTAAATTGTTAGTTTATAAATTAGTTGGTTGTTATCTCGTGTTATTTAAGCTGTATTTCTTAGAAACAGCCTCAAAGATTTAAACCTTTCCTATTTATTGACTCACAGAGTTGAAAATAACTTTTATTAAAAAATATTCTCATGTTTTGCTAAATGTATACATATTTTCGAATCGTTTTAATTAATTGATTGTTAAATTGCAGTACTGTGTTGGTGAGGTACAAATAGTTAGCTGATATTTCTTTATGAAGCTTTGTAACTCTGTTCTTAATTTTTTACAAAATACCAGAGGCTAATTTTGTATCAAATCATTTATTGTATAGATCACTTCTCTTAAGTCGCACCCACCTATCAATGACAAGTCAATCATGAAGCCAAAAGTTTGCAACAAAGTCATCAAAGAAAAGACGATCGTGACTTTAAATTAAAATAGAAAAATTAGTTTAAAAGAAAAAAATAAACGTCCAGAGACACAAGGACTTTTATTCCTTGACTAAAAACCAATTTATCGCTTCATGTCTTCGCCATTTTGTTTCATTCAGTTCTGGCCAGTCCGAAAGCTTCCAAATTATACCGCTGTGGCTCTTTTTGCATCCACCGCGCATGCGTGTGCGTGATTCTTATGGCTTTAGCTCTACGTTAAAAGTCAAGCATCGCCTGACAGCAGCGATGTGCTTCCCTTCCCCCCCCACTCTTATACCTTCTTCCTCTAACCCCCCCATCCCATCTCTTCAAGCTTTAATGGCACTCGTATGAACGCTGCAAATAGAAGCCGGCTAATCAAAAGCGAATAATGGCTGATCCCACGAAATCGTCTTTGAGCCAACAGCGCAGTTTGCGACTAATGATGCCAATAGCTCACGCTGGAGACAGTCGCGGCCCGCGTGTGGTGAGCGCTTCCCCCTGGGATAGGAAAGCTTTATGAAGCGACTAAAAGCCGTAAATGGAAAATAAATTGGGTGGCGAGGAACTGAGGGAGTGGGGGCGGTGGTGCCCTGAACGTCAGGAGTCGAGGGAGTGTTGCGCTGTTTTACTTTCTGCCCTCTGAAACAAAAAAAAAACTCTCTCCATCTTTACAAATGTTGTTGTGCTCTTGCTATAGTCCTCTCCTCACTTGTCCATTATACTACTCCGCGAGGAGGGTTATCGATGAGTCGAGAGAGGGTAATGCGGTGTGAAAGGGGGCATGAAAAAGAGGGCGGACTTCACCGGCAAGAGCTCAAATGCGTGAAATATGAAGTCCGTGTGTTTGTTGCTGAGGGCGTACAGCCGGTGAAATGTCAGGAAAGTCGCAATTCGATTATGCCCCTCCTCTTTACTTCACTTCTGTTTTTTTTTTTTTTTTATATTTTCCAACAGTAATAGTGTTTATTTGCCCGCCTTATTAGATGGAGTGCTGGTCCGTGAAATGTCCCCCTCCTGAAATTGTTAAAGACTTAAAAGTGTCCTTATTATCACACAGGAGATGCTAAGCTCTCTCTTCATTAAGACATGTCAGGGGGAATTATTCCAAGTCTAATGAATTTATCCCCTGACACCAAGCAGAGGCGCCCTATCGGTCCAGAGAGGGAAAGGATAATGTGCTCTATACAAGGGATGACTTGCTTCGGGCGCCAGGGAAACTTGCTCCATAAGCTCCCTGATGTTGGCCAATTTTTCTTTAAACTATCAGCACGGAGACATGATCCAGAATGTAAGGCCACCATTAGCGATATTGCTTTCCTATCGAAACTCCTTGTAGTCAAGATACATAAAAAAAAATAGGTACTATTATGGACTAGAAGCATATAGATTACAGTTTGTATTTAATGCTATGCAAGGCTTAATCCGATGAACTACAATTAAATTAAGGTTAAGGTTATGGTTTTTAGCTGTCCAAAAATTCTACGCCATATTTGGGGACTAAAAAAAATATTTACTAAGTTTATAATAACTTTATTTTTTGTTTATTGAAAGTAATGATGCATTTTTATGCCGTTTTCAATATCTTTAAAATTAGCAAATAATCCTTCTACTGCGGAAGAAAGATATATCAATGTTGAAATATATAATCCTATCTGTGGGATTTAAGTGTATTGATAAAAATTCAATTCACTAAAGTGTTCTTTCAAGCCGTTCTCATAATTTTAATTTTTAATGGTCTAAATACCGTTTCCGCGAACTGAAAATATAATTTGTCTATATAATTGATCTCCACAATGTTATAGATGGCACGTCTGTTCTTAAATCAAATATAGACCGAAGAAAATGAGCCATTAAAATTAGGTCTACAGCTATGAAGGTACGTCTTTTAATCAAGTATTAACCCTTAAAATGCGTGTGGTAGTTTAGCCTCTTAACACCAGAATTGTAATTCCATTTGGTATGCACTTATTGTGAAACAGCTCAGCACTTTAAGGGTTAAGGTTTCAAACATAGCCAAATCTTTCAACGCGCATGTCCATTCAGCTGTGACGTAATGAACACACACTAATCAAGGTCTAGTTGCTGTGAGAGTTGCTTCAACTTTTATTATGCTTGATCTCTTGAAGAGCCAATTCAAAACAATACCAAAGGAATGTCATATACAAAATTATTAATGAGAACTAATGTCCCGTTTTGGGGATCAACGTATGCCAAAAAGCAGTCTATTTTGAGATGTGGCTGACGTAACAGAGGTGCCCACGAAAACGCTTTAAAGACCAGTTTAGGTGCCAACTTGCTTTAACTAACATAGAAGAGAGCACCTTGGCAACATGCCACTTCAGAACGAGACAGCTGGAGCCGCCTGGAGCTCACTTACAAAAGTCTCAGGATGCACATTTGAGATCAAAAGTAATTCCGCTGCCGAAGATAGACGTAGACGGCGAAAAGAAAATCTAAATCGACCGCCGGCGGGCATTGGTTACGCCTGCGCTAGTTGTGGCAACATTTGTAGGTCGCAGCTGGGGCTCCGTATTTTCGGGAAATACTGCATTCCTAATTAATCTTCGGACTCGAAGACTAACTCTTCTTCTTATTATTATTAGAAAAGAATGATTATTCTTTCTCTGGCGCAGCCAGGGTCGAATATCGTTAAAGGGAAACAAAATTCATTGTAGTCCCTTTATCAGTTTCCACTGAGGAATTTTCTGGTGATGTGGCAGGTCTGCAGCAGTACCGCCCTCTGACAGGCAACGAGAATGTTCCTAGGAATGCCAAGAACTTTGAAGGTATCTGTGAGGTCAGTTGTTATTATCCCCTCAGTTGATACAACAATCGGGTATATTGTTGTTTTAGATAACTTCCATAGACGCTTAATCTCCAAGCCTAGGATCCCATATTTTCGTTGTTTTTCCAACACAGTTTTTCTTAAATTATGAGATAGTGGTATTGTTATTATGTTAAAAAAGAACGAGTGTTCATTCTCTGGCGCAGCCAGGGTCGAGTTTCGTTAAAGGGAAACAAAATTCATCGTATTCCCTTTATCAATTTCCACTGAGGAATTTTCTGGTGATGTGGCAGGTCTGCAGCAGTACCGCCCTCTGACAGGCAACGATAATGTTTCTAGGAATGCCAAGAGCCTTGTAGGTATCTGTGAGGTCAGCTGTTATTATCCCTCGGGCGATATGACAATGGGGTATATTGTTATTTTAGATAACTTCCATAAACGCTTAATCTCCAAGCTTAGGTTCCATACTTTCGTTTTTTTTCCAACTCAATTGTTCTTAAATTATGCGATAGTGGTACGGCAATGTCAATAATGATAGCGACTTTTTCTTTTTTATCTATAAGCAGCAGATTAGGGCGATTAAAGTCTACCGTTTTGTCGGTCAGAATAGGCCTATCCCAGTACAGCAGGTGATCAGTAGACTGGAGAACCTCTTGTGGTGAGTATTTGTAATAAGGAGGAGTATCCTTCCCGATCAAATTGTGCGTCAAAGCCAAGTGCTGGTGTATTAGCTTTGCAACTTGGTTATGGCGACCCAGATAGGCAGATTCCGATAGGGCAGGACATCCTATTATTATTATTATTATTATTGGTGATAACTTGTTTAATGTTATAGTGTCATCTTCATTTGTTACTCTGAGTCTAAAGAATTAGGCTACTATAAACTATGAAATGTAATTTCCGATAAAGTTTTCAGCGCATGGAAACTGTTTTGTTATCTTGGTCTTGTGTTATGGGTCAAGTAAATTACACCTTTCAGACCTGACGATCTACAGAGCAGACGATGTCAAAGGTCATTTGTTTCTATGGGAGACTTTGGTAACGAAGGTATGGAACGAAGGTATCACAACGATACTGCCTTTACTTTGACCCCAAATAATGTCAGGTAGCCAATAGAATCGTTTGGATACCTGGACGTCTTTAAATGCCGAAATTCGAAATCCCAATCTTCACCTAGATTTAAACTGCGGCGCTTTGCTTATGATTTGGAATTCTTATGTCGTACTAGATCTAGCCCAGTTGTCTTCAACCTTTTTAGACTCCCCCCCCCCCCCATGTTTCAAATTTTTTCTTTGAATAAACCCGCCAGCGCCCCTCTATAACAAAAATAGCAATAAAGAAGCGTGAGAAGGCAAATTTAAATAAAATGTTATTTATTTATTCATTTCCATGCTTTCAATAACAGATCGTTAATTGATTTTATAACTTGCATACTGTTGCGTGCCTATTTGCGGCACTATACAGAAGGTAATTGTCACAACTCAAACACCAACGAAGGCCGAACAATAATAGAGTAAGTCGACGATCGATTCAACGATAAATTACGTTTAATAACCAAGAAGGGAACCGTCTTTGTCTTTCTGTAGCCTTAATCAAGATCAACGTCTTGTCTTTTGAGTCGACTTAAAGTTCTTCTTTTTTAATCTCCCTATTCGTCACTTCCGTCACTAAGTAAAACTTATCCCCTAATTATTCCCGAAATAAATCTATGTTCTAATCATGTCATAACAATACACAAATTATGTCAACTAACTTCCAGTAACTACACACAAACAATATTCTCATTGTCGTGACGTTCTTTTAAACCCTTTGCATAGTTCATACAAAGTTATTGAATAGTTGAGTTTATATAAACATTATTATTGCTGAATTCACTAAAACAAATAAGGTCATATGTCTCCTGTAGTCTGACAATATTAGAAATAGTTTATTTTTTCAGACCTTGTGATCTTAAGGGCATATGATGTTAACGCCTGTTTCTTTGTTCAGCGGTTAACGAGCAGGGTGTTATGTAGCCAGCCATTAAAAGTGGGTGGGGATAACAATCCTGGCCTTCACTGAACTGCGGATATCCAGGTGCTAAAGCCACACTCTTAACCACTCAGCCACCGCACACTATATTACTCAGCCACCGCACACTATATTA
>JADKLZ010070247.1:0-13594 GCA_021533235.1 Biomphalaria straminea | reverse complement strand
GAGGAACTCTTGTCATACAAACAGTAGGTCGTGTACTTCTTTGAGGATTAACTCTTGTCTTCCAAACAGTAAATAGCGTACTTCTTTGAGGTGGAGCTCTTGTCTTCCAAACAGTAAGTCGTGTACTTCTTTGAGGATTAACTCTTGTCATACAAACAGTAAGTCGCGTACTTCTTTGAGGAGAAACACTTTCAAATTTTCATGTTTCTTTTCGTGCATTTCAGAACCAATTCATCAATGGCAGAAGATGCTTTAAGAACACTGGCATTACTTCTCTCAATAAACAGAATTTCTGCATGGAATAATGTTGCAATGTTGTGGACAAAATGCAGATTCTATTCAGCACACGGGCACGTGTTTTTAAAGAAGCTTTTCATTATAGTGAAAAAAATTGTATACATACTGTTTGGAAGACAAGAGTTCCTCTTCACGGAATTTTGCTACATACTGTTTGGATAAGGTGAAGTGGATAGAAAAGCAGGATATAATTGAAATAGTCTCTCCATCGAAGTCTTCAGTGCTCACCCCCAGGTCTTTACCGACATTTTGTTATAGTCTAAATCAGTGATGCCCAACCTAATTCGACTTGCGGGCCATTTTAATTTCCGACTCTAGTGTCGTGGGCCACATGACCGAAAATCTACAAAAATGAAAAGAAATTAACTTTATACACTTTTATTAGAAACCCGTGAATGTAGTACTTACATTACTTAATGGGATACGTAGGTAAAAATAAATTTTTAGACTTTTTTTCTTATTTTTCGTGAAGGGGGTTTTTACCGACGTTTCAGCGGACCGGATGAATCCTTATCTTCGGCCCGCGGGACATATTTTGGTCATCACTGGTCTAAATATTTCTAAATCGTCGATTACTTCTATTTTATTAAGGTTACTATAAATAGGGGAAACAATTTCATTTTATTTGCACTCGGAGCATTCGTTAACATTGTCGACAATGTATGCACCACTAACCTATTTTTTTACTTTGTATATTTAAAAGGTTCAGTTCTTTTAATCTTATGTATTTTGGAACCTACATTTCTAAGCAATTTCAAAGTGCAGTCTTTTGATAGAAAACGTTTATAATGGAAAACATATTGATAGGTAAAAGTAACCTTAGCGCAGCAGATTACATTGTTTAGCAAATATCTAAATGTTACTGAAGTACCTTAATGCGGGCTCAACTGAGTGCTTCCTAATGAAAATTAAGATCTGCATTCAGATGTTAGCTTTAATCCAGAAACCGTGATCGATATTTCTAACATCGAACTCCACTGTGGTTTTTGATTTTTCTTGCTTTCTTTATGACCGAGAACTCTGTCTGTAGGTCCCTATAAACTTTAATGTTCATTTTGTCTGCGACAATATATACGTCATTGACATGAACAGAAGAGAAAGGCAAGCGAAGGAGTACTGTATGCTGGAATGGATTAACAGAATCAGCGAGAGATGTGCAAAACGAAAAAAATCTAACCTAACCAGTGGCGTAGCATCCATGGCGCGAAGGGGTTCAATGAACCCAGGCCCACGACCATTAAAGGCCCACAGCCCGTGGTGTAGCAACAATGGCGCAAACGCCATACCGCTTGACCAGCTGGGGCCCACGTGAGAGCTTAGGGATGACACTAAATAAAAAAAAATACACTTTTGTAGATATGGAATTGAAATAGAATCTGAAAAACTCATTCGAAATATCCAAACGAAACTTTATATTAGTTTTAAAACATTAACCATGTGTTCTAACTAGAGTTAATATACCAGTGGCTAGGATTATCTAAATGTCAGGAACTGTACTGCAACAGGTTTAATGTAATGGTGTGCAGCCCTAATTGTACGTGCTATGGGACCATTGTTGCCAGATCGTCCCATTGTTTTCCATGTATGTTCATACACAATTTTTAGTATTATTAGGCTGTTATTAAAGATAAAGGAGTGGGAGGAAGAGAGAGAAAGAGAGAGTTTGATTTAGAAAATATTAATCTGTTGTACAAAAAAAATAAGGAAATGGGGCGAGTAACAATGACAATTAGCTCTAGTGAGATAGTCCTGATGGTCAATAATTAATATTTCGACACATCTACTAATTATTCAATTTTTTAAAAGCTTACTCTGTTTCTTTCATTTATTGTATTTAAAATCCGTAATTTTATCCTCCTTCTTCTGTAATACATAAATTAACAATCTAAATATGTCTGAGATCTTAACAGACTAAGGAAATGCTATCAATTTTTTATCCGATCCGATAAAGTGGATACTCTAATGTCCTAGCAATGAAAGTCTTTATCTTATTGTTTTGTTGTCTTCTGTATTATGTTAAAAATGTTTACAACAGAATAAAAGTATCATTAAATATTAGGCAAGCAAAAGAAACATCATAGGTATCCTACTTGTGCTATTACATTGAATGACGAAACCAAATTGAAGAGCAGGTTTATAACAGAGATAGAGAAGATGTCCAGATTGATCATGTAATAATATTAAACTTAAACCAATGCTTAGTATTTATTTGGTTCATAGTTCGTAAAGAAAGTTATTACCATTATATTTATACAAAAACATCTAACAAGGCTTTATTTAAAATTTCGATGAATATTGAAATCTGTCAGGAAAAAATATTTTAAGAATTTTTATGACACAGATCAGGTTGGCTTCACTTTGTGTTCCTTCTATTGAATGAGAAACAGCTAAATGTTTAGAAATAGTTGCACTGGTTACTGACTCTGCTAATTAGAAGGCCAGAAAAATGTTCGATCTATTTACTGTTAAGTGATAGAAGTAGCATTAGATGATAGTTTGTATCAATATATAAAAGTTTTACGCCTAGAATTATTTTAGGAATGTAAATGTGTTGAATGTAGAACTCATAAAACATTTCTTTATTCAGTTGAGACATCTTTAAGTCGTTTAACTCTGTTCAAAAAATGTACGTTGAAATGTCTTTTGGTAACCAATGCATTCATATTACTCACTTTACATTCATCTTATTGGGGAAGGGGGCCCACCAACATATTCTTGCACACGGGCCCACGGATACCCTACTACGCCACTGAATTACCTAATGTAACCTAACCTAACGTTATAAAATGGGTTCGATTCCCTCCTCTAGTACATGTTCCGTATTTTCATTAGAGATAAAATAAAAAAAAGTATTATTAAAAGAAGAGTAATTTGAGTAAGTCTTTAACTCTTGCATAAGTTGTTCATAAATGCTAGTGCTTGATAGAAAATAAAAAAACAGACTGGCATTCTCGTAGGACGTCATAATGACAAACACACACACACAAAAAGTTCTGTAACATTTTGTTAGCGATTGCATCGTTCAGAACTTCGACCAACTGACGGAAAATTTAAGTCCCTGTTGGTTTGTCTCTTTTATGAGTTAGTTCTAGGCCCCTACGTTCGTTACAGACACTACACTCAGTGCCACAAGATGAATGGGCCCGAACTCTCCCAACGCTCGCCGCAGTCACCAGTCAATTTAGATCCCTGCTAGGGAGCCACATCCCTGGTTTTGCCCCTCTAATAAATGGCGCAGAAAATGAGATGCGCCCTAGTGCGTACGACAGGGAGAGAGAGAAAGAGAAAAAAAAAAAAAAGGTTAGAGAGAGTTGGCAGAAAAAAATCATAGAATAAAGTCTGGTCTTGCACTCCATAGAAACCGCAGTGGGGGTGAGATAGTCATTTGTCTGCAGACGTGAACTCATTAAGGTTGGCGGGAAAAGACTTTGTGTGGGAGAACATTGACACTTGGACTAGACAAAACTTGACAAATTTTTTCTTAAAAAAATTATCTAAAATGACAGTTTTTTTTTTTCTCATCTATAGTTTTAATCAGTGGATCAGTCAACTAAAAAAGAATACTAAAGGTGGCTTGATACAGGTCCAGAATAAGTAATATATCACTACAACTGAGCCCCATGGGTCGCTTGCATGTGTATGTGTAACCAAACTCACCTCGTCCCGCCTTTTTATGATGATGTTGAAGCAATAGAAATGAACTGTTGAGTGAAAGGATCAACTATTAACATTCAAACGAAACACTTCAGATAAACAAAGTTTGTGCTAGAATTGTTCAAGATGATAGGTATTAAAGGAGACTTTTAAAAAAAAATTGCGTGTCTATACTTCTTCTTCTTAATTAAACTGTCAGGTAGGGTTGAGTCTTCGGCTCTTGAAACTCTAGGCCAGCAAAAAGTGAACAAGAGCTCCCTCTCACCGGCCTGAATTAGAACAGTGTACACTGTTTTGTCTGGCGGGTGGGTCAGACTCGCGGCAAGAGGCCACGTATGCTAAGACCCCCGCCATTTTCCTTTTCTATACCAGGCTAACTGTGCGGAATACGCCATTTATGTAACGGCCCTTGAGGAACAGCGCCTGGATTGTGACAATGCTGTGGGAGCTTTTTTTACAACTCCGCACAGTGCAATGAGGATGCTGTCGCACATCCCTTAGGCACCCCCACGGGAGTTTTGTTTTGCTACCCTTTAGCCTTATCGTTTCTTCCTACGATCGTTTCCACCCGGGCGCCACTATGAGGCAGGGTAGCATGCCCGGGGCGTGTCTATACGAAATACAATGTTCAAAGAAACAGATTTCCTGAGACTCAAATGAAACATGGTGTATGTGTGTGTGTTGTGTGTATGAGTGTGTGTGTGTGAAAGAGAGTGCACGTGATTGTTTGTAATCTCTCAAACTGTAATATTAATTGTACAATATTAGACTGCCAATCAGAAAGTGAACAATTTAATATCCTCTATAAAGTTCAGACAAACACAGGCTCCCCGAGTAAACCAATACGACGTCTCAATGAAGTATCAATGTTTTATTAGAGTTAATGACGCATGTAACGGAGCTCACTTCCATCTCAAACCTAACCTCTCGACTTGATGATCATTACATGTTTCTCGGCATCTTTTTGAGAACTTTTTTTTTGTAAAAATGAAAGCTTTAAATATTTCATATCTCGTGTTGTCTTTACCCTGGATCGTCGCCTGGATTAATTATTTACCATTATATTTATTAATTGCTTCAGTTTGATTTAAATTTCGGTGTTAAATTGCCGCGATCGTCATAATAATCTGCTACCTGTTCTCGTCCGATTCTCGTTGACGAGATCAGGACAGCGAGAACAGAAAAGCATTTCAAAATGATGGCTTAATATACTCCTGATGTAATCTGAATACTTCGAATGGGTAATTTAAACATAGCTCGAGGTAACCCAAACGGGGCAAGTGTCACGTGATCTGTTAGCTTGAAGGAAAATGTCGAGTATAATTTAAAATGTATTCTAAAAGGTATATACCGATTGCAGTTTTGATAGCTGCAAGTCCAAAGTTCAATTGCGAGAATGCACTCCAGGTAGCTGCATTTATAATGCACTGAACTGTACATTAGATATGTTTGAGTTAATCACCGCATTCACATTATTATTTTAAAATAATCTTGAAAAGACTCAACATTTCTTTTTTTACGCTTATATTAGCTCAATCTGTATCCTTTAGTGTTTAGAGTTTTTACATCAATTTTTTTGAAAATTTCTGATCATGGAATCGTAATAAAATTTTACATACAAGCACATGCTCGATGAAAACACATGAATCTATCAATTTTTTTTTATATACAACTAGCCGGATATGACACGCAAGTTTTATAAAAATTGGTCAAACGGTTTTGATTTCTATGCGGGACATACCAACATACATACATACATACAGTACATACTCATGCCTTACTTTCTGCTTTATAGTATAGATATGCACTGGGGTAAGGGGAGATAAGCCTTGTGTAGAGAATTAGGCTATTAGAATAGAGAAATAGCTATAGCAAAACATAATAATGAATGTGTGAATGTAAGGATTATATCAAAGACTGTGTATACATTATTGAATTATAAAAAAAAAACATTTGTAATGGACATGGTACTTAACATTGTCTTGATCGTCATTTTCCCATACGATTTATCCTTCTATAAAAAGTTATTAAATTCTATTGTTAAATCTCCTCTATAAAGTGTTATACTTAGCTACACATATAGTAAGAATACAGTATTTACTTTGTTCAGGCGGTGGTAACAACTAATGTCAACTAGCCAACAGACGAAAGGTCAACAATGACAGGAAACGATCAAAAGTGTTGACGATTCAAACATTTGACCCGAAAATGAAGAGAACTCGTCTATGTCGTCGCTAACCAAAAAAAAAATAACTTAAGTCCAAAAACTCCTCGATTAACAAAACTTCTCTGTATCTAAAGGCGCCAACAAAGACCTTGACTTAAACCATCTTTTCAAGTAACTAACAATACGGGCTTTTTTTTTTTAATCCTATAATATTCACGCTTTGCGTATTAGGTCGCGCTGAGGACATTTCCAAGTATGTATTTCCATGGGTCTAGCATTGGATGCCCTCTTACGCAACCATGTTGTCAGAGGTGTAGCTAAGGATTATGGGAGCCAGGGTGGCTTGACCCCTTTAAGGGTCCCCCTGCATTTCGACATTCGACATCCTGACATGAAATAATGGCGAAACATTTAATATTTAACGCAAAAACACATTTCAGACACTCATTTGGGGGTCTTCCTCAAGTGGAGACCTTAACGCAATCTTGGTTGCTTTTTTATGTTAACATTTTTTACTATAAATATTTGCTTGTAACATATTCCTCCAACAAAATAATTATAATAATATAACTCTTATGTTGGTGGTGCTCTTAAATATCAAAACTAGATCTCTAACTTCCAATGATGACAAAAAAAAAAAAAGCAACCCACAAGTGCTGTCTACGAGTTGAGTAAAAACAACTCACTAAGTAATCTTGTTTGCATTTTCTTTTTTTAAATTGTTAGTTTATATATTAGTTGGATGTTATCTCGTGTTATTTAAGCTGTATTTCTTAGAAACAGCCTCAAAGATTTGAACCTTTCCTATTTATTGACTCACAGAGTTGAAAATAACTTTTATTAAAAAAATATTCTCATGTTTTGCTAAATGTATACATATTTTCGAATCGTTTTAATTAATTGATTGCTAAATTGCAGTACTGTGTTGGTGAGGTACAAATAGTTAGCTGATATTTCTTTATGAAGCTTTGTAACTCTGTTCTTAATTTTTTACAAAATACCAGAGGCTAATTTTGTATCAAATCATTTATTGTATAGATCACTTCTCTTAAGTCGCACCCACCTATCAATGACAAGTCAATCATGAAGCCAAAAGTTTGCAACAAAGTCATCAAAGAAAAGACGATCGTGACTTTAAATTAAAATAGAAAAATTAGTTTAAAAGAAAAAAATAAACGTCCAGAGACACAAGGACTTTTCTTCCTTGACTAAAAACCAATTTATCGCTTCATGTCTTCGCCATTTTGTTTCATTCAGTTCTGGCCAGTCCGAAAGCTTCCAAATTATACCGCTGTGGCTCTTTTTGCATCCACCGCGCATGCGTGTGCGTGATTCTTATGGCTTTAGCTCTACGTTAAAAGTCAAGCATCGCCTGACAGCAGCGATGTGCTTCCCTTCCCCCCCCACTCTTATACCTTCTTCCTCTAACCCCCCCATCCCATCTCTTCAAGCTTTAATGGCACTCGTATGAACGCTGCAAATAGAAGCCGGCTAATCAAAAGCGAATAATGGCTGATCCCACGAAATCGTCTTTGAGCCAACAGCGCAGTTTGCGACTAATGATGCCAATAGCTCACGCTGGAGACAGTCGCGGCCCGCGTGTGGTGAGCGCTTCCCCCTGGGATAGGAAAGCTTTATGAAGCGACTAAAAGCCGTAAATGGAAAATAAATTGGGTGGCGAGGAACTGAGGGAGTGGGGGCGGTGGTGCCCTGAACGTCAGGAGTCGAGGGAGTGTTGCGCTGTTTTACTTTCTGCCCTCTGAAAAAAAAAAAAAAAACTCTCTCCATCTTTACAAATGTTGTTGTGCTCTTGCTATAGTCCTCTCCTCACTTGTCCATTATACTACTCCGCGAGGAGGGTTATCGATGAGTCGTGAGAGGGTAATGCGGTGTGAAAGGGGGGCATGAAAAAGAGGGCGGACTTCACCGGCAAGAGCTCAAATGCGTGAAATATGAAGTCCGTGTGTTTGTTGCTGAGGGCGTACAGCCGGTGAAATGTCAGGAAAGTCGCAATTCGATTATGCCCCTCCTCTTTACTTCACTTCTGTTTTTTTTTTTTTTTTATATTTTCCAACAGTAATAGTGTTTATTTGCCCGCCTTATTAGATGGAGTGCTGGTCCGTGAAATGTCCCCCTCCTGAAATTGTTAAAGACTTAAAAGTGTCCTTATTATCACACAGGAGATGCTAAGCTCTCTCTTCATTAAGACATGTCAGGGGGAATTATTCCAAGTCTAATGAATTTATCCCCTGACACCAAGCAGAGGCGCCCTATCGGTCCAGAGAGGGAAAGGATAATGTGCTCTATACAAGGGATGACTTGCTTCGGGCGCCAGGGAAACTTGCTCCATAAGCTCCCTGATGTTGGCCAATTTTTCTTTAAACTATCAGCACGGAGACATGATCCAGAATGTAAGGCCACCATTAGCGATATTGCTTTCCTATCGAAACTCCTTGTAGTCAAGATACATAAAAAAAAATAGGTACTATTATGGACTAGAAGCATATAGATTACAGTTTGTATTTAATGCTATGCAAGGCTTAATCCGATGAACTACAATTAAATTAAGGTTAAGGTTATGGTTTTTAGCTGTCCAAAAATTCTACGCCATATTTGGGGACTAAAAAAAATATTTACTAAGTTTATAATAACTTTATTTTTTGTTTATTGAAAGTAATGATGCATTTTTATGCCGTTTTCAATATCTTTAAAATTAGCAAATAATCCTTCTACTGCGGAAGAAAGATATATCAATGTTGAAATATATAATCCTATCTGTGGGATTTAAGTGTATTGATAAAAATTCAATTCACTAAAGTGTTCTTTCAAGCCGTTCTCATAATTTTAATTTTTAATGGTCTAAATACCGTTTCCGCGAACTGAAAATATAATTTGTCTATATAATTGATCTCCACAATGTTATAGATGGCACGTCTGTTCTTAAATCAAATATAGACCGAAGAAAATGAGCCATTAAAATTAGGTCTACAGCTATGAAGGTACGTCTTTTAATCAAGTATTAACCCTTAAAATGCGTGTGGTAGTTTAGCCTCTTAACACCAGAATTGTAATTCCATTTGGTATGCACTTATTGTGAAACAGCTCAGCACTTTAAGGGTTAAGGTTTCAAACATAGCCAAATCTTTCAACGCGCATGTCCATTCAGCTGTGACGTAATGAACACACACTAATCAAGGTCTAGTTGCTGTGAGAGTTGCTTCAACTTTTATTATGCTTGATCTCTTGAAGAGCCAATTCAAAACAATACCAAAGGAATGTCATATACAAAATTATTAATGAGAACTAATGTCCCGTTTTGGGGATCAACGTATGCCAAAAAGCAGTCTATTTTGAGATGTGGCTGACGTAACAGAGGTGCCCACGAAAACGCTTTAAAGACCAGTTTAGGTGCCAACTTGCTTTAACTAACATAGAAGAGAGCACCTTGGCAACATGCCACTTCAGAACGAGACAGCTGGAGCCGCCTGGAGCTCACTTACAAAAGTCTCAGGATGCACATTTGAGATCAAAAGTAATTCCGCTGCCGAAGATAGACGTAGACGGCGAAAAGAAAATCTAAATCGACCGCCGGCGGGCATTGGTTACGCCTGCGCTAGTTGTGGCAACATTTGTAGGTCGCAGCTGGGGCTCCGTATTTTCGGGAAATACTGCATTCCTAATTAATCTTCGGACTCGAAGACTAACTCTTCTTCTTATTATTATTAGAAAAGAATGATTATTCTTTCTCTGGCGCAGCCAGGGTCGAATATCGTTAAAGGGAAACAAAATTCATTGTAGTCCCTTTATCAGTTTCCACTGAGGAATTTTCTGGTGATGTGGCAGGTCTGCAGCAGTACCGCCCTCTGACAGGCAACGAGAATGTTCCTAGGAATGCCAAGAACTTTGAAGGTATCTGTGAGGTCAGTTGTTATTATCCCCTCAGTTGATACAACAATCGGGTATATTGTTGTTTTAGATAACTTCCATTGACGCTTAATCTCCAAGCCTAGGATCCCATATTTTCGTTGTTTTTCCAACACAGTTTTTCTTAAATTATGAGATAGTGGTATTGTTATTATGTTAGAAAAGAACGAGTGTTCATTCTCTGGCGCAGCCAGGGTCGAGTTTCGTTAAAGGGAAACAAAATTCATCGTATTCCCTTTATCAATTTCCACTGAGGAATTTTCTGGTGATGTGGCAGGTCTGCAGCAGTACCGCCCTCTGACAGGCAACGATAATGTTCCTAGGAATGCCAAGAGCCTTGTAGGTATCTGTGAGGTCAGCTGTTATTATCCCTCGGGCGATATGACAATGGGGTATATTGTTATTTTAGATAACTTCCATAAACGCTTAATCTCCAAGCCTAGGTTCCCATACTTTCGTTTTTTTTTCCAACTCAATTGTTCTTAAATTATGCGATAGTGGTACGGCAATGTCAATAATGATAGCGACTTTTTCTTTTTTATCTATAAGCAGCAGATTAGGGCGATTAAAGTCTACCGTTTTGTCGGTCAGAATAGGCCTATCCCAGTACAGCAGGTGATCAGTAGACTGGAGAACCTCTTGTGGTGAGTATTTGTAATAAGGAGGAGTATCCTTCCCGATCAAATTGTGCGTCAAAGCCAAGTGCTGGTGTATTAGCTTTGCAACTTGGTTATGGCGACCCAGATAGGCAGATTCCGATAGGGCAGGACATCCTATTATTATTATTATTATTATTATTATTATTATGTTAGAAAAGAACGAGTATTCTTTCTCTGGCGGAGCCAGGGTCGAGTTTCGTTAAAGGGAGACAAAATTCATCGTATTCCCTTTATCAGTTTCCACTGAGGAATTTTCTGGTGATGTGGCAGGTCTGCAGCAGTACCGCCCTCTGACAGGCAACGAGAATGTTCCTAGGAATGCCCAGAGCCTTGAAGGTATCTGTGAGGTCAGTTGTTATTATCCCCTCGGTTGATATGACAATGGGGTATATTGTTATTTTAGATAACTTCCATAAACGCTTAATCTCCATGCCTAGGTTCACATACTTTCGCTGTTTTTCAAGCTCAGTTTTTCTTAAGTTATGAGATAGTGGTACGGCAATGTCAATCATGACAGCGGCTTTTTCTTTTTTATCGATAAGCAACAGATCAGGGCGATTAAAATCTACAGTTTTGTCGGTCAAAATAGGCCTATCCCAGTACAGCAGGTGATCAGTAGACTCGAGAACCTCTTGTGGTGAGTATTTGTAATAAGGAGGAGTATCCTTCCCGATCAAATTGTGCGTCAAAGCCAAGTGCTGGTGTATTAGCTTTGCAACTTGGTTATGGCGACCTAGGTAGGCAGATTCCGATAGGGCAGGACATCCTGCCATAATGTGTTCAATCGACTCACCCGCATTTCCACATTTTCGGCATTTGTCGACAACATTAAGTTTTAGGATATGCTTTTCGTAATTTTTTGTCCTAATTACTCTGTCTTGTATAGCTGTAACAAAACCTTCTGTTTCAGGATAGAGATGGCCTGCCTTGAGCCATGCTAAGGAATCAGCCTTGTCGATGTTGTCCCCATGTAATAAAGCCGGGAATTTCCCATGGAGTGTTTTTTCTTCCCATTGGCGAATCTCATGGCCTACGTCGTCCAGGCCGAGATTAACATCTACAGTGTGTAGGTTCAGGGGGGTTGCATCGGAGTCGTATTTCCGTAGGAAGGTAACTAGTTCGTTGTTGGAGGCATGCAGTTTTGAGCGTATTTTTGAAACTTGCGTCTTACATAGTTTGAAGATGTTCTGCAATCCACGGCCTCCATCTTTCCTGGGTAGGTATAACCTTATGGTGGAGGACTTGGGATGCAAGCATCGAAATTTGGTTAACAATTTCCTCGTCAGCCTGTCAATGTCATGTAGGTCGGTATCAGTCCATTTGATGACGCCGAATGTGTAAAGGAGCACTGGGACGGCCCAGCTATTTATGGCACTGATAAGGTTACTGCCAGACAGTTTGGTGTTGAGGATCTTATTAAGCCTTTGCCTATATTTATCAAGGAAGTCCTCTTTTAATTTTTTATGGTTTATCTTGGCATTCTGATTTATTCCAAGATACTTATAAAGAGATGCAGAGTTTAACTGCTCCTATTATTATTATTATTATTATTATTGGTGATAACTTGTTTAATGTTATAGTGTCATCTTCATTTGTTACTCTGAGTCTAAAGAATTAGGCTACTATAAACTATGAAATGTAATTTCCGATAAAGTTTTCAGCGCATGGAAACTGTTTTGTTATCTTGGTCTTGTGTTATGGGTCAAGTAAATTACACCTTTCAGACCTGACGATCTACAGAGCAGACGATGTCAAAGGTCATTTGTTTCTATGGGCGACTTTGGTTATCGAAGGTATCGAACGAAGGTATCACAACGATACTGCCTTTACTTTGACCCCAAATAATGTCAGGTAGCCAATAGAATCGTTTGGATACCTGGACGTCTTTAAATGCCGAATTTCGAAATCCCAATCTTCACCTAGATTTAAACTGGGGCGCTTTGCTTATGATTTGGAATTCTTATGTCGTACTAGATCTAGCCCAGTTGTCTTCAACCTTTTTAGACTTACCCCCCCCCCCATGTTTCAAATTTTTTTCTTTGAATAAACCCGCCAGCGCCCCTCTATAACAAAAATAGCAATAAAGAAGCGTGAGAAGGCAAATTTAAATAAAATGTTATTTATTTATTCATTTCCATGCTTTCAATAACAGATCGTTAATTGATTTTATAACTTGCATACTGTTGCGTGCCTATTCGCGGTACCATACAGAGGGTAATTGTCACAACTCAAACACCAACGAAGGCCGAACAATAATAGAGTAAGTCGACGATCGATTCAACGATAAATAACGTTTAATAACCAAGAAGGGAACCGTCTTTGTCTTTCTGTAGCCTTAATCAAGATCAACGTCTTGTCTTTTTAGTCGACTTAAAGTTCTTCTTTTTTAATCTCACTATTCGTCACTTCCGTCACTAAGTAAAACTTATCCCCTAATTATTCCCGAAATAAATCTAAGTTCTAATCATGTCATAACAATACACAAATTATGTCAACTAACTTCCAGTAACTACACACAAACAATATTCTCATTGTCGTGACGTTCTTTTAAACCCTTTGCATAGTTCATACAAAGTTATTGAATAGTTGAGTTTATATAAACATTATTATTGCTGAATTCACTAAAACAAATAAGGTCATATGTCTCCTGTAGTCTGACAATATTAGAAATAGTTTATTTTTTCAGACCTTGTGATCTTAAGGGCATATGAGGTTAACGCCTGTTTCTTTGTTCAGCCGTTAACGAGCAGGGTGTTATGTAGCCAGCCATTAAAAGTGGGTGGGGATAACAATCCTGGCCTTCACTGAACTGCGGATATCCAGGTGGGAAAGCCAAACTCTTAACCACTCAGCCACCGCACACTATATTACTCAGCCACCGCACACTATATTA
>JADKLZ010070245.1:0-26514 GCA_021533235.1 Biomphalaria straminea | reverse complement strand
TAGATCTAGTATGTCAGCAATTAACCAAAAGTCTAATACAATGTCAAGATGGGGATGAGAACACAATATTAAAATATTTGTTTGTTAGAAACTAGTCGCTCGAAGTTAAACCAACAAGAAAAAGTTTTTTTCTGAGAGTGTCGTTTTGGTTTCAGGCAAAAAGAAACAGCTTCATTAATACCAACTTTCACAGCATCAACACGATCTTTTTTTTTCTGACACACTTTCCAGCTTGTATGCTTTAAAAAAGATCTGTCTTTCTACTGACGTGTGTTAACTAAGAGGATAGTCTCCAGCTTTCCTGCCTATCCATTAAAGGCCTTCATGAGCAGCTGAAAACACGTGGTGGCTCGTATCTTTACAGCCTAATTCCTTACAACGCAAATTGAGGTTTGGGTGATACAAACGAACATATTTTTAACTTTGTATTTATTTAATGTCTGCAAATGGTTTCATAAATTAAAAACACACACTTTGTTAAATAAGTAGGTCAGTACCTTCATCTCTTGCGTGTCTGTCTGGTACAAAGTTTGTACATGTTATTTCTTCCACTTCCCATTCCCGGATCAAGTTCAAACATTGCACAGTTATTCAATGTCCAAGACAATATATTAATCAATGAAACAATTAACCAATTAGTTCATCAATTAGTGTTATGTTAATTAATATTGTTTAGTACTGGTACATAGAAAAGGGAGATAAATCTTGTAATAATAAGTGGTATGGTGGTGTGACATTAATTGTGTGTTTTTTTTTCCTAATAAGCTTTCTTTGTTGTTGTTGTTTTTAATATTTTTTTAATATTCGCTTTTTTTTTGTTGTCTCGGCCTTCTGAAACAATGTTACACATCTTTAACCTCAGGCTAGACCATTGCACCAGGTTCACACATATATATATACATGAGCTAATATTGTTTAAAATTGTTGAATTTCGTAAATGTAACGTAAGTATGGCCGGATCTACCGTATTCTTAAATTACAACTTGAGTGCTTTAAAAATGAACTTACTAATTACAGCTTATGCTTGACTCCTACTATTGACTCACGTCACACTCAAGTGTAATTAATAGTTTCACTTCATTAATTAAGCCGAACACAAAAACAAAAGAATCATGTATCTATCAGCGTTTTCGTTTTAATAGAAATAGTTTTTTTTTCCAATCACTTTGTCTCCAGATCATTCTAGAAAACTAAAAAATTGGAACTTAAAAATACGTGTCACGTGTTTCTTGAAACTCATGACGTTGTGCTATGGGCAAACAACAATAAGTCACGTCTGCTGAGTTGCGAAATGGTTTCGTACAAAATATATTTTAAAAGTTTCCGCTCGAGAGTTGATAAGATAAAATAAAGAACAAATTGGTTCATGTATATTTGAGATATTCATATTGGTAAGGGAAACTTTAAAAACCTAGATTATTTGGGGTTTATCCGATGTACAGAATAAAGGAAAGTTTCTCTTTTAAAAGTCATGTGATGTTTTTAGCACTTTTCACTTTTTAACACTGCACAATCCAATTTCATAAACTTTCCGTTTTGTAGATCACATTGGTTTTTATGAAGTTGGCAGAACTGAACTTCAATTAAAGGTCGTTGACAATGTTTAGCTTATGGTAAATATCCAGAATACTACAGAACATCATTAAGAACTGTTTTAGTTTTAGAGTTGTATGTCTTGAAATTTCAATCTATAAGCAATTATTGAACAGTTCTCTATGTCTTCAGTCAGGTTTGATGTAAATTCGTAACTATATCTGTCAGCTCTGCATGTCTCTTCGACCATTCTATATTTGATGTTAACTGGTAGACACAGTATTAAGTCTAAATGAGATGTTGAGAACAGACTCAACTGGTTATGTCACTCTAATAATACCCAAGCTTGTTATTTGAAAAACACGGGTCGATAAAATCGTTGAAAACCACTTGAACCACTAATGAACGCAACGCTACTTGGAAATCACTCACTATACAGAATTTTACTTCGGCTAATTGAACACCGGGGAACGCTTAGAGAACAAGGAATGCACTGCACTTAGTCAACGAACTTGGTGCGCCGAATGGTGTGCACTGGTGAGGGAAATGGTTCAGTGAAACGACTGCTACGTAGGCAATGTTGCAAAGAAACTGTTACGTATGTAATATTGCAAAGAAACTGTTACTTAGGAAATGTTGCAAAGAAATTGTTACTTAGGAAATGTTGCAAAGAAACTGTTACTTAGGAAATGTTGCAAAGAAACTGTTGCGTAGGCAATGTTGCAAAGAAGCTGGTCCATATTCTGGACTAAAATCTTTTTTGGTCGAAGTTAAGATATCTTGGAACTGATTCTGGATTAGCTTTATGGAAAGAGGTGTAGAGGAATGGTTCTAGTGTAAAACAGAAAATAGAGTTTAGATGTAAAACTGATAATCTAGAAAAGCCTAAGTGCCTTAATCCATGCCATACCGCTATGAAGCTACTAATGTTTGATGTTCGATACACTTAGTGCATATATGGGTATGATCAATGTAAGACCATTTTGCCACTGATTTTTTTATGACATACAAAAGTTATCAACATACTGCTGTGCATCGGGTCAGGAGAATGTCGTCCTTTCTAGCATAGGATACTATGATGAAACAGGCGAAGACGTTTTGAAATGATTTATTTTAAAAGTTTTAGAGTCGAGATTGGTGCAGACGACTCTCACTAAGGCGGTATACAATATTAAAGTTTAAAATATTTTAAACTGTTAAACATTAGCAATAATGTCCATTTACTTTGTTAATCTTCTAGTCTTCAAACATAGATTAATAACTACAATGAACATAAAAAAAAATTTTCTCTTAAAAAAGAAATTGTCCGGCCCGCCAAATCCCCCTTCTCTTTTGTGAGGACGTCGCGCCCTCCCACGAGATCGTACCTCACAGTTTGAGAAACGCTCATCTATATCAGTCCAGATATATCAGTTTACTATCACTGTGACCTATTATATCCCCCTGGACAACTAATGCCAGGAGCTAGGACTAATTACTTTCACCACCCCTCTCCCAACACTCGCCCCAAGGGGAGACCCTCTAAAATAGTTTTTAAAAAAACACTTTTTATATCACGTTCGGAGCTACCGGTGTTCACCTGCATTTCTCTACCCATTGAATTTAGCCCTACCCATTGAATTTAGCCAGACGTCCAACAATAGAACAAATTAGGCTAACAGGCTAAACATAGAACAAATTAAGCTAAGAGTGTAAGGATCAGACGAGTCTTAATCTTTGAAATCTTTAAATCTACTTATTGTTTCAACTTTATTTCAACCATTTATTAGTTCAGAAATCATCCGAAACATTCCCAATTCTCAGGAAGACAAATTTTCATGACATTTAAAAAATAGAAGAAAAAAAAAAAGACCCGCATCAAGTTGACCTGATTTTTTTTCCGCTTTAAATAGAGACGATGTCTAGGTCTTTCTTTAAACAAGATATTTAAGAGAGGAAAAAAAAACTATTTTTAAAGAATATCTGGTGAACTATGTAAACAGATTATTTTTTTACCCTTTTCTTTATTACAGAAAAACTCTAAACTATTTGTTGTTTTGATAGCTTATTAACCCGAAGAATGAGCGAGTAATAAGCCCGATGTAGAAAGGGACAAGTAGAGCTGTATCTTTTATGGCAAACGGGTTACGATGTGATTATGCGGCTAGCACAAACATCCCCATCATTCGCTGTTTTATTTTTTCGGCAGAGGTTTGAAATTTAAACTTTACGAGCTGTTTCTACGAAAACTCCAACCAGTACCTCCAGGTGTGAAAACTAGGATTTACCTCTTGACCACCAAATCCCAAATGAGGACAATGTGTCCAGTACTTGTGTGGTCAGCAAGTCTCTGGTTATTTTCTTTCTATTTATGTTTCTTCTAACAAGTCCAAAAGTTTGTTTTTTAAGTCAAAAGAAGACAATTTCAATCTGCTAAACCCACATCTGAAGGCAATCACAATTTTCTTATGTTACTGTGGCACTTATTATTCTTATATAATGCTTAGCTCAGTGCTGTCTAGTCTCCATGCTACTTAAGCTCAGTGTGATCTAGTCTCCATGCTACTTTAGCTCAGTGTGGTCTAGTCTCCATGCTACTTTGGCTCAGTGTGGTCTAGTCTCCATGCTACTTTAGCTCAGTTAACTCTGGGTCTGGATGTTTTGTGCATATGTGGGTAGGTTTCCTCTATATTCTAGAAAACTATTTCCTCTCAGCCTCGATTTGAATAAGGAATAAAATATTCGAAGTTGCTATTGAGATTCAAACTCAAGCACCCTCCCCTCCAATTATACAACCAAGACATTGATGTCACTCTTCAGAGCCGGCCTTAGATAATTGGAGGCCCTAGGCAAAGTGAACTTCGTAGTACTAAATGAACTAGAAAAATGAAAAAATAAGCACCGAAACAATAAACTTACGCAACATATTAAAAACGTATGTACCCCCACAAGTTCCACAATTTCTTCTCAAAAAAAATATTCATAGTGCTTTGGAAGACCTTCACCATTTGGAGGCCCAAGTCAGCTGCCTAGGGCGCCTATGTCTAAGGGCCGGCCCTGCACTCGTCTGAAAAGAGGCATTGAGTATACAAAAATAGAAACTAACGAAACGTGCCCTCGTGCAGTGTATCCAGAGAATGTCGACTATGTCTTTCAAAGCTGCTTGCTACTTAATCAAGAGACTTGTATAAAGGTAGTCGCCCAAGAGCACTCCTCTAGAAGACAAGGTTTCTGAAGAGTTGCCTGATCTGGAAACAACTGTCCAGTTCATCTCTGATATTGGGACTCATTCTTAGATCCCTCCAACTCGAGAACGCCGTAGAAGAAAAGTAAAAATACAGTACAAAATGATAGAGCTTTTTTTTTTAAAAAAGGAAAAACATTTTTAAAAGTTTTTTTTACAAACAAAAAAAAATAGATTAGAAGCCAAACTTTTTTTCAAGTATAGACTTACACTCTCTTCCTCGCCTTCAAGCGCCTCAGAGCTTCAATCTCGCGCCAAGGATATGAGCAACTACTGTGTGGCTTGTTCAGCCTAAATTACGTCAGGGGATTTCAACCTTTTCCAAACACTTAATACATTAGATTATGTCCTAGCTCCATGCTTGAGAGAATGTCTTTCGCCCCTGAACACGAGCCTGTATTGAGAAGCTTATGTTATTAGCGAGGCAGAAATGGTTCAGATTTATGCATCGATCGAGCAATTTTGCTGTGGATAAATTCCGCATTTGGAGGGATTGTCGCCATTGCACATTAATATTTTAGCGCGAGCCTGGCGTGAAAATTACGTCTTTAAATTAACTAGGTCTTAAAGAAGAAGAATTCAGTGGCTTAAGAAAATATTTGGAGATAGTAATGTAAAACAGCAATGAGTTACAGATGTGCATATAAAGTTTCTCTTTCTATCTCTTTACTTTTTTTTTGTTTGTCTCCTCTCTCCCGTTCTCTCTCTCTCTCTCTCTTTCTTTCTCCATTTCTATTTATTTTCTCTATTTTTAGCGGCCCCCGAAAGGGGAAAAGACGCTATTAATTTTGTGTGACATGTCCGTCCGTCCGTCCCGTTTAGATCTCGTAAACTAAAAAAGATAATGAGAATCCGACGTCCATTCAAAGTTCCGATGCAACGGGTACTTTTTTCTTTTCTAAAAGCGAAAAATATAATTTTTAAAATCCCTTATGCAAGCAGTTTTTTCACATTTACAACTATTCACTATTAATAATAACAAACATGGGAAGCTCTTTAGTAGGGAAGACAACTAAACGCCATATTTTTAACACATTTATGCAGTTGGTTTTAGATTTATTTTTTTTTAATTTTTTTTTACATTTGTATTGGTACGTTAAGTAACTTTTGTTATACTAATTACTACATTTACACACCAAATACATTTTTCTTTTTTTTTTTAAGAGATTTTTTAAAATCACTTTATCATTTTGATTCCTACTTTTTACATTTTTTTATAACTTTTTTTCTCTGTCCTTAACTCTTGTAGGTGTTTTATTAGCGGAGCCATGGGTTAAAAGGTTAGATTTGTTGTCGAAATATCTCTACGAATAGCACACAATACGATGGAAGAAGTAAGCCTTATCATTTTATAACCTAAGTATAAAGTTTACTATCATAATTTCTGAACAATGGATAAGTAAAGTTTATAATTTGTACACTTTTACATTACTTGTATTTGGTACACATTCTCCTAAGCTAATAATGACTACAGCAGCAAATAACCTCTATAATGCCAATCTACACCCGACTAAGCTTCGAATTTTGCTAAACATTTGAACTTCCTGATATCGGATAGTTTTATTCAGGTATTCCACGAGAAGCTTCACTTGGGTTTTTTTTTTACCTGTTCAAAACTCTCAAAGCAGACGACCAGCAAGACTTTAAGAAGATTATTGACCAAGACAACAGCCCACAAGATCGGATTCGTTCCATTTTTTTTTTCTTTTTTTCTTTCAAATATAGAAAATAACGTCAGGTCAGTATAAGGCTGGACTTCATTCCCATGCGGACAATAACAATTTGTGAGACATAGGTTACAACTTCTCCATTAACGTTTAGTAGTTTTAGTCTAGCAATTTTAGTCTAGCAATTTTAGTCGAGCAATTTTAGTCTAGCGATTTTAGTCTAGCAATTTTAGTCTAGCGATTTTAGTCGAGCAATTTTAGTCTAGCGATTTTGTCTAGCAATTTTAGTCGACCAGTTTTAGTCTAGCAATTTTAGTCTAGCAATTTTAGTCGAGCAGTTTTAGTCTAGCAATTTTAGTCTAGCAGGAGGAGGGGGAGAATTGGAAAAATCCCCGTGGCCCCCACTTGAGGGGGGCCCTCAAATGAGTGTTTTTTACATTAGAAATTTAATATTAAGCAAAATGCTGGGGCCCCAAAAGAGGTCAAGCCCCCCCCTCCCCAAAAGTTTGAAAATTCCTAGCTACGCCCCTGGATAAGTGTCAATAAAATGTATGAAAGTTACTCTAGGTTTCTTTCATAACTTTATATATGATTAATGCTGTAGTCAATAACATACACACACTATACCTGGCACTAACCACTACAGTTTTGGATAAATTAGCTACAAGTGCTTATTCTTGAAAGTAAAATACTAAATCCATTCATTTCATTACTGTCTATGACATTATAGATGTCGCAGGTCACGTGATGTTGTCATTTCTTTAAAAGAGAAATAAGAGTTCGTCTTTTAATTGATTGTTAGCACTAAGTTTTTTTGTAGTTTTTTTTTCTAATTTGACTCCAACATGATAATTTGTTTTGAAAACACTTCATCACTTACTAGTTAAGAAGGTATTTGTAAATGTTAAAACTTTCTTGAGTCCTAAAATCGATTTGTCTTGCTTTATTTTGGTGACATCCGTTTTTTAAATGTTTATGTTATACTCTAAACATGCCTACTCTTTTTCTACGCTTTACCCTGAGTGTGTGACTTTGCCTTACAGCTGCTGTTGTCGTTAATTTTATTATTGTTACTTCGTAGGGCTATGGGCCCCTTACACCGTTGAACTAAAAGTTAAATAGCGTCTTTGCTTGAAATATTTGTGGTTGTATCTTTAGTGCATAGTACTGTATAGGTTGGACCCCGCCCCTCTTTCTTTAACATCTTTTCGTTTGTTTTTTATTTTCTCATCACTAATAAAACTAGCAGTAAATTTTTTTTCTCTCTCTCTCTCTTTCAATCTTTCTTTTCTCCCCCAATCTCTCTTTTTTAATCTTTCTTTTTTTTCTGTTTATCTCTTATTTCTCTTTCTCATTGTATCTCCAACTTTCTTTCGTAATCTTTCTTTTTTTTTCTTTTCCTCTCTCTTCTATCTCAATCTCTCTCTCTCTCTCTCTCTCTCTCTATCTATCTATCTATCTATCTATCTATCTCTCTCGCTTAGGCTCTCTAACCCTATCCAGCTTTTTAAACACTACACAGTAGCCTTCAGTCTAGTAGTACACAAGAATTCTTCACTTCATCAAGTTTCTTTAACAAAATACAACGCATAACAATTTTTTAAAAAATATATAGACATAGTTATCTAAAGGTCTAAATATATAATCATTGACAGAGACTTTGACGAACTACTGGCTGTATTGGTGTCACGCTCTTCAAGATTTGATCAAATCATTTCCACGGACCCAAATCACAGCTATTATCAGGGCCAAGCCAACACGAACTGATAATTTGATTCTCCACCAGCTGTCGCAAGAGAACATTGTGGCTTGATTTCATTGATTTCTTTATTAGCCCAAAATCTAATAGGTTAACAGCCTAATAAAGTGACACACCCCTACCCTGATCCCAGTGTGTGCATCTCCTAACATGTGTGTCGTGAGCCAGTGTGTCGTGAGCAAGTGTGTGTATCTCCTAACATGTGTGTCGTGAGCCAGTGTGTGTATCTCCTAACATGTGTGTCGTGAGCCAGTGTGTGTATCTCCTAACATGTGTGTCGTGAGCCAGTGTGTGTCGTGAGCCAGTGTGTATTTCCTAGCATGTGTGTCGTGAGCCAGTGTGTCGTGAGCCAGTGTGTCGTGAGCCAGTGTGTGTATCTCCTAACATGTGTGTCGTGAGCCAGTGTGTCGTGAGCCAGTGTATGTATCTCGTAACATATGTGTCGTGAGCCAACTCTTTACCAGAAGACAATCTGACACGTCTATCTGTGATGATCACTGCTCGTGAAGCTATCCTCTGTCTTGGGTGAGTAATGGGGCGTGGGTGAATTGCTAATGGTGGCAGGTGAGGGGGGGGGGAAGAGCTTATATTTGAAAGCACGTGATATCTACATGCAAGAGACAAGTGTTGGCGTTTAAAAAAGGGTTGTTGCTGTGTAAGTCACGTGATCTGACTGCGTGGGTAGGAACAATTTGTAGGAACACATATACGTGTATATATGTATAATACACACACGCACACATCTATATATAGATATAGATATATTGATAGAGAGAGAGAGAGAAAGAATATTTCGTTAACAAAAAAAAATGGTTGATAGCTAGCTCTTCTGTTTTTTTAAGTACCAAATTTATTTTTTTTAAGTGTCACAATATTTTTTCGGCTCAAAATGAAATAAGTCTTATTGTTAATGACGAGTGTATTACTTCATTATTTAGAAATGCTTCTCATGTTAGTTAAAAGTATTTAGTCAACCGATCACCTTGTTATCGAGCCTTTATTAACTCACTCCCTCTGTCTGCTTGGTACCTTATTTCTCCCACTTCCCATTCTAAGGTGAAGTTGAAACCACACAATTATTCATTGTTCATGAATCAATTAAAAAAACACAAATTAGATAATTTAATAGTGGTAGTTATTTTTTTTATAGGGAGACTAACATACAAGCCAACTGATATGGCAGCATTTGTGCGGTTTTTTCCTTATGTTTTTTTAAGTATGTTTTATATTTTGCTTGTTTAATTATGGACTTCTTGTGTAAGGAGTTGTCGCGTATAGTCGATGGACTTCTAGCGTAAAGACTTCTAGTTTATGGACTTCTAGTCCGTTTAGTGTATGGACTTCTTGAATATGTACTTTTTTGAATATGGACTTTTTGCGTATAGAGTTCTAGTGTATAGACGTCTAGTGTATGGACTTACTAAGTAAACTTTTACCTTTTTATAAGGCTTGAAATGCAGATCATTCCACATCCGGTTCTCCATCAGTAGGTCATAGTTTGAAAGTGGCACATTGACCTCCCCTAGATACTCTGGCAGCTTGAGGTGATGGGCTTTATGGAAGGCTAGTATCCTCAGCCTTAGATTCTTCATCTCATCCAGGTTCAGATCAGTGAAAAAAAATTCCTTATCCAGAACTGGGTTGCACGTCTGCCTGGCCGGCTCACATGTCTGTTTCTGCAGCTTGCCAGGCATCAGGCAGATCTTGAAGAATGGGTTGAGCACGAGATCCGGTTTTTCGGGGAATTTGAGACCCTCTGCTCTGATGATGATGACCTTTAACCTCTTGGTGGCGGGAAAGTACTGAAATGAAAACTTGACATCGCCTCGTTCAGTCTCGGTTTTCACTGCTCGTGAAATTTGAGCCACGGGGTCTGCCACCACGTCAGAGATAAAGTTTAAGTCATTTGTCTTGGGCTTTTCCAGAGAGTGAGACCTCTCTACTTTGATGATCTGTCTCTCGGTGACCACGACTTCCGGAGAGGAGTGTCTTTTGTCCTGGAATGGATCGATGGGAGCCAGCTGTTTCCGGTTCCTCCCGTGGTGGGGGCTACCTCCGCAAGAGTCACTACCTTCCGGTCCGGCCTGATGGTGGCAAAGCAACCTTATGACATCCTTTGTGACCAGCGAAGAACGCCGCCGGTAATAACGTTTGGACCTGCGAAATGATTCTTTCATTGGCAGATACTCGTTTTTATCGGTTAAGCCAGAGTAGGTGCCCCTGTAGTCCGCTGTTAAATGGTTTACGTTCGAGAAAGCGGAAGAGGGAATCCGCTCCTCTGAAGCATAGAAGTCTTGAAAGGATCTGTGCATTCTTCGGGGTCTGGATCGGTATTCCGAAGTTGGGATTGTCAGTGATCCTTTTCTTTGGCAACTCATGGAATCTTTGCTGTTTGATCCGCTTCTGTTTAGCCCGCAGTTGCCACTTGAGTTTCGCTTCACCGATGACGAGGAAGAATGGCCGGTAAAATTAGGTGCATGATCAACGGGCAGGTGTGGCAAGTTGGACATAGACCGCACTCCGAAGTCTCGTAGAAAACCGTGCGAGTCCCTGCGGGGAGATACGGGCGCCGAGCGTATGCGCACCAAACTTATTTCCGGAGCGGCGAGCGCTGAGAATGAAGACCTCGGGGAAACCCCGGGGCTGGTGGAGGCCGACCAGGACGTCACGCTGGGCTCTCCGCTGGAGTGACTTACCAGGTCATCGTTAGAACCAACACTGGGCTGCCGTGAAGAGTCGTTAGATCCTGGAATGATAAATTGCGGAATAGTCCGAGGTGTGACCACATTCGTTACGAACTGCTGCTGTTGTTGCTGCTGGGCAGCGCATCGGTCACTTGACCCATTCTTTCGTCCGTTTCCGTCCCTGTTTTGGTCACTCCCGAAGCCTGGCAGACGACACTTGGTAACAAGCCAGTCTCTTAATTCTTTCATTGTGTCCGAACCTTTCTTCTCTTCGGCCATCATTCATGTAAGTAAAAGATGTATAATCACAACTCAGTAAAGCCAATTCTAGTTATAAATGCTCGTCTGACCAACGCACTAGCTCCATAAGAAGTCAGAATTAGATCTTTTACGACAATCATTGAACTTGTAGTGACTGCACCTAAAAAAAACAACAGTCATAAGTAAATTAAAATTGTTCCTTAAATCAATTCTTACTTTCAACTGTTATAGTAAACTAAACATTCTGTCTTATAGATCGCAAGTTCTGAAAGTGATCCTGTACTTTGACTATGAATACATTGTGAGCTTATGGTAGGAATTGAAAAAAAACAACACTTTTTGAAATTAACGTGCTTTTTTTTAAAATCATAAACTATAGTTGAACTAAGCAAAAAGATTAATATGGTGTTGTATACTTAAAAAAATAATATTTCCTTTTAAGGATGACACCAAAAAACTAATTCCGTGTTTGATAGGCTGGTTTGTAAACAGAAAGATTTTTTTTTAATTCTAATTCATATGTGTTTGTATGTGTTGTGCTTTTTTTGTTCTTGTATATTTACCGAATACCATTCACTAATTTATTTATCAATGTATAAGACTGTCGAACGGATTCGCATGAAAATTTCATATACATGTTCCTTCACCTCGAAGCTGCGCGCTAAAACACGGTTGTCAGAGATTCGCAACCTGGGTGGAAGAAAAAACGCAAGCTTTCTATTTCTATTTTTTTATATTCATTATTTAAAAAATAAATGCATTTTATAAATCATACATAGAAATAGCACAATGTGTACACATAATGACCATATAAACATGATACAGTCTGGGAAGAAATCAACAGAAGTAGCCAGTGTTTTGTATGGACTACGTAATTAAAATGAAAAGTGAAGGCAATAAAACAATTCTTATTGCAACTTAATGGTCCATGTCAGTGGCGCTCAACTTAGTTTTGCATGGGAATGTATCATTGAAAGTCACACGCAAGAAATCCTCGAGTTTAGTGAAAGTGAGATTTCGTATTCCATGCAAAGTGAGCAGGAATTTGAAAGGGGCCGGATATGGCCCACTGTAGTTTATGTTTCACTGCTCTATTTACACATAGGATATAATGCTCATCTTTTTTAGACAATCGTCACCATGGAGATAACGTGTTTGGTACAACGACCATATAAAAATAAACGTAAAAGTGTGTTTTTTTCCCTATTACTTTCTATATTTAGCACAGTGCTAGAAATAACCAGCCATTATTAGTAAGCCATTTACTAAGCGTACCAGTCAGCATCTTATTTAGTCTAGTTTTCATTCTTGAGGTTACAGCTAAGTTTAACGTCTCACATTGTCCCATATTGTGAATAGTGTTTTGGTCATGTTTGTTCGTTTTAAAATTACATCAAAATGTATGAAGTCTTGGGTATTCTCAGGCTCTAGATTATTTCTTTAGCAATAGTAGAAAGTCACAAACAATGATGAGACAATTATGCGAATAGTTAAATCTAGCTAGATCTAGAGCTAAGCATCAAGTACATAAATAAACAAGTAAAACCGAACATCAAAGAGGGAGAACCATACACAGAGATGGTAGATTACGGTGATCGGCTTAACATGATAGAAATGTAATTTGGAATAAACTGTATGAAAATCAAACATTTATGGGTAATTTTTTTTAAATTAGTAAAATCTTTTTTGACCTAATAACTAATGGAGAGATATAATACACTTAATATTTTTATCAACTAATCGAGATGTAGGATAGATTAAATATTTATATCAACTAATGGAGATGTATATGAATCGAGACGAAAAAGACGTTAATTAGGTCACTGTAAAAACAAAGTTCGTATTGCTTTATATTTTCCCAAGATAGAAGATAGTTCTTATTTTAAAGAAAAAATACTTTAATTTGTTCTAGCTTTCTAAGAACATATCACAACTTCATATTTCGAACCTGTACTAAGAATATGTCTCACTTTATAAACAGATCTAGATGACAGCCGCTCCTGTGACAAGAGAGACTTCCATGGCACAGAGTAACTAACGATGGTATCCAGCAGACTACAGACTGAGACCGCTACTTTTTATAGAAAGCTGTGGAAGCTCTTCCTGACACCACTGGCTAGTAGCCTTCACGTGCGGGAGACAGTCACCTGACCTTTTGCTCACAGCCGAATCAGCGGGGGTCTTGGGTGAGTGGGGCAATCAGCGGGGAGAGGCAGAGGCTTTTATCATGCATGTGTGTGCGTGTGTTTTGTGATTCAGGGGGGAGGGGGCGGCTTTAAGGAGATCAATACATTTGTAGGCGGCCTGGCCAACTCGACCTCTTTCATTCCTTTTTTTTTATTATCAGTCTGACAGGTGAGCACCCGCGCACATACACACAGACACATGTATGCAAACACAAGTACAGTAGATTAATCTAACATGTAGTGTTATGAAAAAAACAGAAATGGATTCACTAAAAAATAATTCGGCACTAAAACTCAGGGCCGGATTTAAGGGAAGACAGACGGGGCTACACTGACATCTTGCTCTTTCTGGGGTAAAAATGTCATCTTGTAGTTTCTATAAAACGTTTTGCACTTGTGTATTTTAACATCAATAACATACTTCTGAGACTGAGTGTTCTGATGTATTTAAACGAGTGTTTTGTTGTCTTCAGACGAGTGTTGTGTTGTGTTTAGACGAGTGTTATGTTGTGTTTGCTATTGGACTTAGACTGCAAATGTCAATGAGACTGAGAATGGAAGCGTTTATAGACACGTGACCAGCAAACTAGCGTAAGATCATCTGTTGCTCAGATTCAGTCAAGTGCAAAGAATCTCCCGTTAAGGAAAGTTAATTGTTCATGCGCTGACAGTAAATCTAGAGTGACATTTCTTGACGACCTTCAACAATGTCCAAAGTGGGTCGTTGAAGGCATGCAATCTAAATGGAGGTCACTTCAAAAAAAAGAAAAGGAAATTAAAGATGAACCTTTTCTCCAACGTAACTCGAACACTTGTCGGAACTGATCAAAATATTGTCTCTATCTGACCAACACTTTTTTTTTAAATCTCGGTTTTAGTTTTCTCTTTTTTCTACCCCAAAATATCCTTGGTCACGTCATCTGTGTCTTTGATGGTCTCTGAGTTCAAAGAGTTAACACTAAGTGTTCGTCCACTAGATCTGGCAACTTTTCTTTAGTTTTCTCCCCTTTCATCCGTCTTGTACTAGAAGACCTTTACAAACATTTTTAAAATGCCTTAATAAAGTAAAACATGTCTCTTATTCATAAGAGCCCCCAAGAGAGCACAGGGCCGCAACCACACCTCCCCTAGGAACTCACTCTAGCATTCTTCGTCCGCTCGGATGGCATTCCAGTATACACAGCTTCGCTGACCCCTTCCAAGTTTGTTTGGGCCTGACCACATTTTTCTGTTATTGTGGAGTGTAACTCGGTATTACCATTGAAACAAAAATGGTTTTCTCAGGGTTAGTCCTATCAAGCTACTATTTCGCTTTTCACTTTTTCACTTAATTAATATCAAACTTAATAAATAAATTATTACGAATTAATTAGTTAATTTTTTGATTGATTCCTACTTGTTAAAAACAATAAAAGCAAAGCTTCAACTCGATCCAAGAATGGGATGTGAGAGAGGTGGTACAGTAAAGACTGCATAACAAAGCCAGACCAAACAAGGGGAGTGTACTTTTGTTGTGCGTGTTCGTATGTGCGTGCGTGTGTGTGCGCGCTTTATATTACAGCAAGTGTCACAATAGAAATAATGGTTGACATTGGTCTCGATCTGAAGTTTCCGCTTTGCGTTTGAAAAGAAATTTTTTTAAAAAATACATGGGGAACGAAGCAAACTAGCGTGGAACACACCGGAAAGAAACTCTTCAAGTTGTGGAGTTATTTTTAGATCTCAGAAATTGATCTGTGGGAAAATATTTTCTAGTCATTTTTATTTCCAGTTTTATTTTTCTTCATCTCTCACAAATATGAAGTTATAAAAAAAATATCGAAGAAAAAATATAAATCGGAAGGAGTTGAATAAAGGAAAAAAATAGAATGTCAAGAAGCAATTGTGCTTGCAATACTATAAGTATTCAATGACTAATGGTCAAAGGCTATACCGTAAGGAGACTGCAATTGAATTGATTATACCCTGAGATATTTCTATCAAATGCTAGTTGCAATGGTTCACAACGTTTTGTGAGAAGAGACAGCTTTCAAGAGTCTCAAGTGTTTGTAAAATGTTTTGTAAAATGTTTTACATGTTTCGGATGTTCCTTCGGAGTTGAAGATAGTTACTTCTTAGTCCAAATCTCCCGCAGGACGACGGGGGATGGGAGCGGGCAGGGTTTGAACCCGGGATCATCGATAAATCCAAACGACAGTCCAGCGTGCAAACAGCTCGACCAGGCAGCCATCCAAGTGAACAGTTCACATTGACTTCCACTATCAATCACAAAGTAAAAATCTGTCAATTAGCCCACAGAATATACAGGGATTCTCACAATGTCTCACAAGAACGTAAGGATGCATTTAGAAACTGTTCTCATGTGTTCCCATGTATTGTATGACTTAAGAACTATTATAATGTTTCAAAGCAAATTATGTCTTTCAAGTTGGAATATCATTCTTCAAGTCAATGATATTTGAACAAAAGGTGACATATCAAAATATACAAGTACAGTGCACGATAAGTCAGTCAGTCAGTTTGTCAGTGGGTTTAGAAAATAAAAAGATCTACGCTGACGACGAAATGTCAAATTTGATACTTTTTTTTTAAATGTTGAAATTCTAATCAATACTCTGTGTGTACACAGGTGTGCCAGCCAGTCTGTTGACGATTTCTCCAGTTTCTGTATACAATAATTGATTGATGATAGCTTCAAAATATCATAGAGTCAAAACTTATTGTTTACAATTTGTCTATGAAAGAATCTATGTCCCCCACCCTTCTAAAAAAAAAAATCTTCACTAACAGAACAAGAGGTCGTGACATGGCATCAAAAATGTATAAAGACTTAACAAAACAAAATCTTTTCTGTTGAATTTTTAATTTCAGGTATTCAGTGTTTGATGTTATTTCGATAGTCTCCAGTGAGATCATATTGGCCTAATTAAAAAAAAATATTAATAAATAGTTTTTTTTTTATTTTGTGTAATACTTTTAAATCCTGTTTTAAAAATCTTATACATTTTTCTTTAACATACTGCACAGATAAAGTTTTGGTTAAGGTTAAAACACATCACGTTATGACTAAACTGCTGTAAAACACATCAAGTTTTGGCTAGTTTTTGTTTTGGCTAACATTCGTTAAAGTTGGTGGTAGGCAATAAAGTGATGGGCTGCTAAACTGAAAGGTTTGAATTCAATTCCAGTTGAAGGATTGGCACAAATTCAAAACATTCCAAGTCCACCGATCTCTACTGGCCTCTTTATACTTTCATCAATCTTTTTTTTCTCTAATTAATATTCTATCATCATCTCAAAGCTTACATGTTTTCAGTAAAGTAGTTAGGGAGAATACAAAGAAGTTAGGGAGAATACAAAGAAGTTAGGGAGAATACAAAGAAGTTTGGGAGAATAAAAAGAATTAAGGGAGAATAAAAAGAATTAAGGGAGAATAAAAAGAATTAAGGGAGAATAAAAAGACGTTTGGGAGAATAAAAAGACGTTTGGGAGAATAAAAAGACGTTTGGGAGAATAAAAAGAAGTTTGGGAGAATAAAAAGACGTTTGGGAGAATAAAAAGAAGTTTGGGAGAATAAAGCGCTAAATACACACGACATGATCTAAATCTCTAATGTCCTTTCTTCCATAGCGCTATTACAGCATGTTATGGATTGCCTGAGCTAGCCAGGAAAACTAGTGACTTAGCAGAATGTATGTCATTTGTTAATATGCATGACTGAAAGCATGACGCGTAGGACGTAACATCTTTTTTAAGATATGATAAGATTTCCAAAACTGGCAATTATTTTTCATTTTCTCTAACAAATATTTTCTTTCATTTTAACATTTTCATATTGATATTTAAAATGATCGTGAACAAAAATATTTTCTTAAGCTCCTTATTTAGACCGGATGTAACCAAAGCAGCAGATAATTGTACATAGAGAGTTGCGGGCCGTTACTGTGCACATTTCTTCCAGAACCAAGAACCCTAATCCCCATTTCGAGCTTTGATGTGTTCAGGGTGTCTGGGTGAAGTAGAGTGACATCATGAGGAATTGCCTTTTTGTGAATCACTTGCAAGGGGATGTAAGCGAATCACAACTCTAAATGAGTTCAAAATCAATTATGACATGAAGGGGGGAAGGGGCTATGTCCATGTTTTAGTAATATCTAGATCTTGGTCAAACTGCTACTTTTGAAAAAGAATTTATTTTTTATTTCTGCTGATTCCGATTTTGTTCTTTTATTTTTTTATAATTATTTTTTTTTTTGGAATAATTGTTTACATCTTTTATTGACATTTTTAAAAGTTGTTGAAGCGATCGTAGAAATATGGCTTAAATCGGATCGATAAAAAAAACAACAATCGGTAGATGCATTACATAAATAAATATCGGTAATCAATTCATTTTGTTTGATATTAAAATGAATTCAATCTTATAGTATTGAAAGATATAGTGGTAAATATGGAGTTCTTCTCCTTAGATAAGCCCCTTTTTATATATTTTTCTTTTATATTTGGCTTGTTTCATAATGACTTTTAAATGAAATGAGGAGGCAAAAAAATGGATTGTTGAGTTGTAGTGTTTTTCAGAACAGTGTGGTCGTGTTCATTGGCTATTAGGACGGCTGACTTGTCAGTTTTCTTGTTGTTTATGGGGATCAATAGCAGAGATGTTGTCGGAATGCCAGGACACACTGAGCGATAAGATAGACATACAGAACACTGAGGTCGATCACTGCTAATTGACTGTCACGTGACCGCTGTGGAGAGCTGATAACGCTGTTTGGTACACAACACCCCCAAAGCTAATAAAATACTGCCAGACTATAGTTATGGAAACGTATAACTTACTGGTTGGGTGAACGACTTTTTCACAAGTTGCTTTTAGATAGTGCAACTTTCATGCTTATAAAATATAGCATGCCTCCAACACGCTCAGATCGCTATAGCTCAATGTCCAACTTCTTTAGTGGACAAAAACAAATATCAAAGTTAATAGAGCGTATTCACATAAATATAAACCTAAATATCTAATACAGAAAATAGGCCCAGACCAATAAGAGTATTCATTTATGGAAGGTAAATCCAATAACCAGATTTATTATGTGTCTGATATGTTCTTGATAAACTAAACAATTGTCAAGGACGCTAGATTGAACTTTAACCTTGCCAACTAAAAAACAATTGTGACACAAATAAAAGAGATTCAAAAATGTTTTCCTGTATCGCGAACAAAAAAGTGCACACAAATTATGAAATACCTTTTAAAAAATGCCTAGGTTATCAACACTTTATCCTGTACCCCGGATATCAGGGCCGGTCTTAGGCCACTGCAACCTATGCCATCGCAGTGGGCCCCGCGCTTTCATAGGCCCCGCGCTAATTCAAAGTGTAAATATTAAATTGCAAAATATATACGCAAAATTTCTGGACATTTCTTTAATTTATTAAAATCTCCTAAAAACATAAAAAAAACTCCAGAAAAAATAGACAAAATTGTCATTTGTGGATGTCATTCATTGCTAAAAACTTAAATCTTACGCAATATAAAAGAACAAAAAAGGCATTTCATGTAATAAAATGTAATAATCGTGCAAGTTTTTTTTTTTTACCTAAATCGGTAGTTCCAATGCTTTATTTAATTTATTGTCAGTGGCATATGAATCGCCATTGGTTACAAGGTTCGTAAAGTACAGACCGCTATTTTTAACTTAGTCATATATTTCTCTTCTACAATTTTTCTCTTCCCATACAGACTAGGCCCCGCGCAATCAGTTTCGCATAGGGCCCCGCACTTGCTAGGACCGGCCCTGCCGGATATACCAAAAAGCTAACTGTTTATATTTTCCTGTTGTACGTGGAAATCTCTAAAAGAGAATATTGAAAGTATTGATAAGCTGTAAAGTTGAATAGGTATGCAATTATTTTTTAGCACAGCAAAATCAAAATTTCAAACTTGTTTGTTTGTAGCTCAAAGTAAGATCGCTTTGGAGGAAGAATCAAAGGTTTGTTTTAGACATACGGTTCCCAATCATTTTCCTTAAGGGAACACTTCTGAGTATTTAATGAAACACTTTGCTTATATTTGTTTAGAGAGATTACTTCATGTGGTGGCCTAGTTCAATATTCCAGTAGTTCGTGGATCATCTATTCAGGCCTCACTAGGGTTGCCCGGAACACAGTTGGGGAAACACTGCACTAGAACAAAGAGGCAACATTTATTAACTTCTTTTCTTGAGATAATTGGTGACAGTTTAGCGTCCTTGACATTGATCATTTAATATATTTATTGAACAATGTCTCCCACTTTTCATTTTCTGACATTTTATTCAGGTTTCCTTATACCGCTCTCACACTTGTCCATATTGTTTTCTCTTCTTTTTCTAACTTATTGCCCTTTGTTGGCTTAAGAAAGTACAATGGATCTTAACAGTCACCTTGCAAACAAAAAGCAGATAACTCTTTTAAAAACATCTCCTGACAATCTGCAATGACTTGATGGGAAACGTGGACGTCTCTTTCAATGTCCACACTTTCAGTTTATTGTAGAAAACTTTTTGTTTACATTTTTTATTTTGTAATGTCACTCAAAGTCTTAACGATTCACTTTGAACCAAACTGTCCCTGAGACTGGCCTGAGTGCCTAGAAGATCAGGGACTACTAAGTCAAATGTCTGAAGATTTATTTGCACATCAGACCTCATTTGGTCAATAATACGAAACGGGCCATTATCCGTGACTCCATTGGCTAGTGCTGGGCTGAGACCAATAGTTTCGATTGGCTACAAATTTGTCTTGGCTTTCCCTGTCTCGTTAGAATACTCCAGGAGGTAGACAGACTTTAGTTTGGTCATCTAGTTCAATGACTTTGTCTCGTCCCTTATCACGCTAGAAGCAAAATGATAAATTTATTGCCTATTGGCTCTCGGGGATTGACGAGAGAATAGACACAGTCACACAGGCTATCGGCACTCGGTCCAAGCTTCTTAATGCGATTCTGTATTTGAAATTTGAAACAAGTAATCGGTTATTTTAACTAAACACGCATACAGCTTATTTATACAACACGTATATCAACTCGCTCTGTCTGGTAAAAAGTTTGTACATGTTATATCTTTCACGCAACCTCGGATCAAGCAGAAATTTACTACAATGTTTTCTATTACCCGACAAAACAAGAATCAACTTTTAAAAAAAAAAGTTAATTAACTATTAGTAATTAGTTACTTTATTTGGTATCGAACGAGGTAAGGCAATGCACTAGACGAATGTGGGTTGTATTGGTATTAGCCGCTTGTATACTTTGTAGGTTGCCGCTTATTAGTTTGAGGTTAATAAAAGATAACTATACACTTCTATTTACATAAGCGCTTCGGTGGCACAGTGGTTAGTTTGTTGGTTTGAGGAGTCTTGAACAGTCTTTAGCCTTGAGTTCGAATTCAGGTCTTTCAACTTTGTTTTAAGAAAGCGATAACAGTTACATTCACAGAGATACCCTCTTCTTTCTTACCCCCCTCCCCTTTAACCATCCCATTTTGTCAACTGGTCCAGACAAGTGATAAGGTCATAGCGCATAGAGAAAGATAATGGTATAAAATAAACAAAAACATTTCGTAAAGATATTTGTAGACAAGAAATATGTATTTATTGTTAGCCTAGAACTATTACAAATTTATTTACATGACTGATCCACAATATTGGACGCGTCATCACTTAACAAAAGAATTGTTCCCGTTTTCTTTTTTTTTTTGCGCTTTGATTAATTTAAATATTTATGGAAGTCGAAAACGAATGTCTTTCTAGCCATGCTGTATGTTGCAAAACCACTTTTCCTTAATTGTGAGTTGCAATTTTGTGTAATTTTTCGCTAGAGCCCAGTTTCTTGTAAAGTAAATAATATAATAGGTGTATACCAAACTGTTTAGATATTTAGATGCTGATATGAACTATGTAGATCTATGTATTTATCTACTCGATTGTTATACTTTACATTTAAAAATCCGAAAGGCCAACTACAGTTCATCCGTTTTGTTTTTTACAAAGCTTATATCCACTGCCAACTCACTGTCTGGCTGTTGGTACAATTTTTATCACGTTTTTTTTTTCTCCCACGCCCATACTCGAGTCAAGTTGAAAATGACACAACTGTTTGTTGTACCTAACAAAACATTAAACAATAAAAAAAAAACTAGCTAATTAATTATTGGAAATTATTTTTTTTGTTTGGTGACGAACAAGGGAAATAAATCCTATTTATGAGAAATGTGTCTGTATATGTAAAGTTATTCCTCTTATTAAACTTTGTGCATGTTATTTTTCCCAATTCCCAGTTATGGACTACGATTTGTTTTCGAAGAATATCTATATGTATATATCCGATGACACTTCGTGAATCAATGTATACTCCTAATTAATTAGTTACTCAATTAGCGGTCATTAATTTTGTTTTATGTAGAAAAAAGGAAGCAAATTCAAGCCATACTGAGATATATGCCAGTGCCATGGTAGCAGCTCTTCCACTCGGATCAGCCCCAGAAATGTATCTATTTTTTTTATCCTGCTTGTTACAATTGTACTTAGCTCGTCTTAGCCGAGAGTTAACTATCTTGGATGATCAGATAAAAATAAAATGATCTATAGAGCTACTCTTTCTTTCCTCTTCCAGCACAAGATTCTTATCTCCTTGATGCCAGCGTGATTAGTTCCTATTGGCTGAGCTCAATGTTTAGGTTTGAATGAGACTCAGTGGTTTCAACACAGAGATAAGGTGACAACAAAGATTGTCTTGTGTCAATATCTACTTTCTAATGTAGCTTTAGGATTACGCTGTTATAATGTGTGTATTGTCTTATATAGCTTTGACTTTTCAATTGTTATTACTTTAAACTTTCCCTGATCTTGCCATTCATCCATCCTACTGTCCGTCTCTTTTCTCGATAGTATCAATCAAGTAAGTAGAATTTTGTTTTAACGACTTTCGAAGATTTTGAAAACAAACTTGTAACCAATCAACCAAAACTCAAGCCTCGTCTTAAAAACGAGATTATAATAGATTCGAAAAACGAAACATTTCACTGGATGTATATCACTGTCTCTCACATTTCTAAACAAAAAGGAACAAGATTACAAGAGGCGGCCCCCGTCGGAGTCGGATCCCTGTCAGATCCGCCTATTCGCAAGATGTTTCGGATGTTCCTTGTAAGTCCCTGGCTCAATTCCTGTATGCTCCCATCCTTAAACTATCGCAATATTTCTGAAAGAACAGTAAAGGTTAAATCATATTTTCAAAAGCCTTTAGTGTTTTTTTCTAACCGTGACGGACAGACCAACCAACAGACAAAACGCACAAAAATATGTTAGCTTCATTTTAATGGGGGCATTATACAATCTTATTTTTAAAAATCTGATTTTTTTTAAAATTTAAGAAATTAGTTTAGAATCATGTCATTTCCGGTCTTTACGCTAGTACACGAAAGCCGCTGCTAAAAGTTCATTTTAAAAAATGTGCGTGATATCTACATGTCTAGAGCATTTCTCCCAGTAACATTTCCTCCCTTACATTTACGTAATTGTTTTAGAATTGGTGTTTTGTTATTAAAAAATCGCTTGCATAATAAATTTTATAAATTAAACGGTTTGCGTTTAGAAACCTAAAAGTAGCCATTGCACCTAAACTTTTCAAGCCGCATTTAATGGTGAAAAAATATTTTTCGAATCTCTTCTAGTTTTGGCGCTCTGAGTCTGACAGACGGACAGACAGACATAAATTCATTTAAAAAAATGTGCGTGATATCTACATGCCAAGATCATTTCATATGGTAACATTTCCTCCCTTAGATTTACGTAATTGCTTCACAATTGGTGTTTTATTATTAAAAAATCGCTTGGATAATAATTTTTATAAATTAAACGGTTTGCTTTTAGAAAACTAAAAGTAGCCGTTGCACCTAAACTTTTCAAGCCGCATTTAATGGTGAAAAAATATGTTTCGTATCTCTTCTAGTTTTGGCGCCCTGAGTGTGACAGACGGACAGACGGACATTTTGCACAAACCTAATAGCGGCTTTTTCCCCTTACGGGGGCCGCTAAAAATGTTTCTAGAAAACCTTTCCTCTACTTAGTCTAGAGTAGTCTATAGGTTGTGCTATTGGCACTGACAAGGTTTGTGCCAAACGTGACAGGTAAATAGTTGTCTAATTGTAGATGTACAATCTAAATACATGGCAGAAATAAGACTTGAAACAATGCAATATTAATTTGTTATTATTAATATTTTATAAATGTCAAGTACTTAGAATCTAAATGCCATTAATGAACTTTTTGCTCATTTCCTTCATTACTGTTGTTATGGATTAGAAATTAATTATTTGTTTCGGGAATAGGGAAAGTTTTGACCTAGAGACAATGACGCAGCTGAAAAAAAACTAGACTAGGTTTTGAGGAAGAATAGCGAAACATCAACCGATGTAAACAGTCTACTTTTGACGGCTTTAGAGAGAGAAGGAGTTTTTTTTATGAACAGAGACATTTAACTTGACGACATTCGACTGTTCACTTCGTTATTATTAAACTTCTTGTTCGACATTCACTACCAGCGTCAACTTCTATCGTTGGCCTTTCGTCTGTGTTATTGGATTTCGTTATTTGAGTGTCACCACCCTTTGGTTTATCTGCATTAGACCACAGCCAACGGGGTCACGGAGGTGACGATTAGACACAGCGCTGAAGCTCCTAACAATGTAGAGGAGAAAATAATTTTATTTCATTCTCTACATGGGTAAGTGTGTGCGTGTTGTGGGTTTGAGTGTGTTGTGTGTGTGATTTGAAAAACTAATTGTCACCAGCCTTCATAAATTCTTGCTGCTAACCCGGATGTTGACGGCGTCAATATTGAACAGAATCACGAGCTCAGCCATCCGGCCATGTTTACGTCTGCCAATGTTGCATTACAGACAATAGATAAAAAAGATAATCGTTTCATTTAGCCCCAAGCTTAGATGTAATTAGAGGATATTAAGTTTCAAGGTCAACGTGCAAACTATTTATGAATATCCATCATGTCAACATAAAGATACAATCTTACTATCATTAGGCTAGATCTCAGGACATTTAGAAAGAAAACTCCTGTTTATGTAAAATTTGATAGATTTTAAAGTAACCCAAATATATCTGAAACAATTGCATCCAAAAGAAATTTCCACTGTTTTCTTACAGCTGTCGAACAGAGAAATGTGTTTCATATAACTTTATTCTGTTTACTGGGGATGACCGCATGCCAAAGACGTCATTAATGGAGGGCAGTGTATAAGATGTGCGCCAGCCCTACCCGTGTTTCGCGACAAAGGTCAAATTAGGCTCCATTTGACTTCACTGGCATAGAGAAAAGCAATTGGACACATATGAGGCCCAAAAGAAGAGCTCTCGTGGGAAGAAAACCCAAATAGACCTCCGGTGGACAACTGCTTTGTCTGCATTGGATGTGGCAAAATTTACAGGTTGCAAGTGGGTTTGTGTGGTCATGTGAAATACTGGACTCATCCTTAATCTTTGGAATCGAAGACATTGCTTTATGTATTATGTTAAATGTTTGTTCTTTTTGAAAATATAAATACCTTTTTATTCGCTCATTAGTTCTAGCTTCGTATACGTTATTTCTCAGTACAGTGTTTTTTCTTTTTTGGAGAGAGATCATTTAAAACGCGTTCATTGAAGCTACATAGAGTTTCCTTCAGTTTAGAAATACTCTCCTTTCCCCTTCCGTTCATATTGTGTGCTACACTCATAGACATAAATAAATATAGGCTGGAAAAGGGAAATGACTTCATATAACTTGAAAACATGTATATCTATTGAATTCGGATTTCCGAATTATGAAAAAGTTAAACATTGCATGATCTTCAGTCTTAGAGATTAAACAAAATTTATAGACATAAAATAAAGTGCACACAATTGCAATTCACAAATTTTCATTTAATAAAACTCTATTATTGGCCAGTCTATATTTATTTATGTCTATGGCTACACTACATGTGATAATAAAATATAAGCATCAGGACTTGTACATTATTAATACGTTTCAGTGAACTGTTCAGGACCCGACATGTTTTCTTATTAAATTGATTTATCTCTATTAGTAACCATTTTGTTTCTTTCACTTCATTTAAAAACTTTTTTTTATTTCTCAATAGAAAACAAAATCTTGATTTAGATGTATAGCAATTGTTTTCTTTCTTTCGCCATATTTGTAACAATGTTCATAAGCTTGTTTGTAATTGGATTCACTTCTTTGAAAGTTGAGTGATTTGTGTTGATTTATTGAACGGAAATAGAAAGGTCTGGCATTCAGGCAAATGGAAGGACATTCTTAAATACAATAAGATCCCATAGGAATTTCAAACCTCAAAGATGTGGAAATGTTAGCAATAGATTCTTACATTAAACAAAAACTCAATTGAAAGTTTCCCCAGCAGACAGGCTAAAAAAAAAGTCATGCCCTAGTAACCTATGACGCCAAAATTACAAAATGAAAATGCAACAAAAGAATTTTTTTAATTAGCAGTCCAATTACTATTGTAAAAAAGGGCAATGAACAGCTGTTTCGATATTGAAGTCCAATTTCCTGACACTATGCAGCTCTTATAAAGTTATTATCTTTAAACTATAGGTTTCTTGAAAAAACTAGTACATTAAATATATATATATATAATATATATAATATAATTTGCTGTGTCTACACATTTGAAGTAATGTACGTTTAAAAGGACGCAGTTTAAAATGAGCTCGTTTTTTTTTTTCAATCAGGAAAACGAAATTCCAGAAAAAATATTTGCAAACTTTCGGGACAGTAGAATCTACTGCAAGGCAGCTTTTCTCACAAAGTGGCCTCCCTAGGCGCCCCTAGGGGAATGAAGATTATTACAAGTACATCCCATAGAAATGTAATCCTTAGACAGAAAGATTGGATAATGTCAGCATTGTATACATACATTGAATGAGAACTTATTGAAAGCTGTCCAGAGACACGAAGGTAAAAAAAATCGTTTGAAGAAGATATTATACGCCAATTTTGTTATAGAGATCCATCTTTCTTACAAGAGTACGATCAAATTTCTCTATAAAAGACGTACCATCGTTCTGTTAACATCCTTTGTATAAACAAAATAACGTGCTCCATTCATTTGACCTCAAGTTGAGCTTGGAAGAGACTTAATAA
>JADKLZ010070244.1:0-20468 GCA_021533235.1 Biomphalaria straminea | reverse complement strand
TAGTCTAGCAATTTTAGTCGAGCAGTTTTAGTCTAGCAATTTTAGTCTAGCAGTTTTAGTCTAGCAATTTTAGTCTAGAAGTTTTAGTCTAGCAATTTTAGTCGAGCAGTTTTAGTCTAGCAATTTTAGTCTAGCAGTTTTAGTCGAGCAATTTTAGTCTAGCAATTTTAGTCTAGAAGTTTTAGTCTAGCAATTTTAGTCTAGCAGTTTTAGTCGAGCAATTTTAGTCAAGCAGGAGGAGGGGGAGAATTGGAAAAATCCCCGTGGCCCCCACTTGAGGGGGGCCCCCAAATGAGTGTTTTTTACATTAGAAATTTAATATTAAGCAAAATGCTGGGGCCCCAAAATAGGTCAAGCCCCCCTCCCCAAAAGTTTGAAAATTCCTAGCTACGCCCCTGGATAAGTGTCAATAAAATGTATGAAAGTCACTCTAGGTTTCCTTCATAACTTCATATGTGATTAATGCTGTAGTCAATAACATACTCACACTATACCTGGCTCTAACCACTACAGTTTGGGATAAATTAGCTACAAATGCTTATTCTTGAAAGTAAAATACTAAATCCATTCATTTCATTACTGTCTATAACATTATAGATGTCGCAGGTCACGTGATGTTGTCATTTCTTTAAAAGAGAATTAAGAGGTCGTCTTTAAATTGATTGTTAGAACGAAGTTTTTGGTTTTTTTTTTCTAATTTGACTCCAACATGATAATTTGTTTTGAAAACACTTCATCACTTACTAGTTAAGAAGGTATTTGTAAATGTTAAAACTTTCTTGAGTCCTAAAATCGATTTGTCTTGCTTTATTTTGGTGACATCCGTTTTTTTAATGTTTATGTTATACTCTAAACATGCCTACTCTTTTTCTACGCTGTACCCTGAGTGTGCAACTTTGCCTTACAGCTGTTGTTGTCGTTATATTTATTGTTGTTCCTCCGTAGAGCTATAGGCCCCTAACACCGTTGAACTAAAAGTTAAATAGCGTCTTTGCTTGAAATATTTGTGGTTGTATCTTTAGTGCATAGTACTGTATAGGTTGGACCCCGCCCCTCTTTCTTTAACATCTTTTCGTTTGTTTTGTCTCATCACTAATAAAACTAGCGGTAATTTTTTTTTCTCTCTCTCTCTCTATCAATCTTTTTTTTCTCCCCCAATCTCTCTTTTTTAATCTTTCTTTTTTTTCTGTTTATCTCTTATTTCTCTTTCTCATTGTATCTCCAACTTTCTTTCGTAATCTTTCTTTTTTTTTCTTTTCCTCTCTCTTCTGTCTCAATCTCTCTCCCTCTCTCTCCCTCTCTCTCCTCTCTCTCTCTCTCTCTCTCTCTCTCTCTCTTAGGCTCTCTAACACTATCCAGCTTTTTAAACACTACACTGTAGCCTTCAGTCTAGTAGTACACAAGAATTCTTCACTTCATAAAGTTTCTTTAACCAAATACAACGCAAAACAAGTTTGTATAAATATATAGATATAGATATCTAAAGGTCTAAATATATAATCATTGACAGAGACTTTGACGAACTACTGGCTGTATTGGTGTCACGCTCTTCAAGATTTGATCAAATCATTTCCACGGACCCAAATCACAGCTATTATCAGGGCCAAGCCAACACGAACTGATAATTTGATTCTCCACCAGCTGTCGCAAGAGAACATTGTGGCTTGATTTCATTGATTTCTTTATTAGCCCAAAATCTAATAGGTTAACAGCCTAATAAAGTGACACACCCCTACCCTGATCCCAGTGTGTGCATCTCCTAACATGTGTGTCGTGAGCCAGTGTGTCGTGAGCAAGTGTGTGTATCTCCTAACATGTGTGTCGTGAGCCAGTGTGTGTATCTCCTAACATGTGTGTCGTGAGCCAGTGTGTGTATCTCCTAACATGTGTGTCGTGAGCCAGTGTGTGTCGTGAGCCAGTGTGTATTTCCTAGCATGTGTGTCGTGAGCCAGTGTGTCGTGAGCCAGTGTGTCGTGAGCCAGTGTGTGTATCTCCTAACATGTGTGTCGTGAGCCAGTGTGTCGTGAGCCAGTGTATGTATCTCGTAACATATGTGTCGTGAGCCAACTCTTTACCAGAAGACAATCTGACACGTCTATCTGTGATGATCACTGCTCGTGAAGCTATCCTCTGTCTTGGGTGAGTAATGGGGCGTGGGTGAATTGCTAATGGTGGCAGGTGAGGGGGGGGGGAAGAGCTTATATTTGAAAGCACGTGATATCTACATGCAAGAGACAAGTGTTGGCGTTTAAAAAAGGGTTGTTGCTGTGTAAGTCACGTGATCTGACTGCGTGGGTAGGAACAATTTGTAGGAACACATATACGTGTATATATGTATAATACACACACGCACACATCTATATATAGATATAGATATATTGATAGAGAGAGAGAGAGAAAGAATATTTCGTTAACAAAAAAAAATGGTTGATAGCTAGCTCTTCTGTTTTTTTAAGTACCAAATTTATTTTTTTTAAGTGTCACAATATTTTTTCGGCTCAAAATGAAATAAGTCTTATTGTTAATGACGAGTGTATTACTTCATTATTTAGAAATGCTTCTCATGTTAGTTAAAAGTATTTAGTCAACCGATCACCTTGTTATCGAGCCTTTATTAACTCACTCCCTCTGTCTGCTTGGTACCTTATTTCTCCCACTTCCCATTCTAAGGTGAAGTTGAAACCACACAATTATTCATTGTTCATGAATCAATTAAAAAAACACAAATTAGATAATTTAATAGTGGTAGTTATTTTTTTTATAGGGAGACTAACATACAAGCCAACTGATATGGCAGCATTTGTGCGGTTTTTTCCTTATGTTTTTTTAAGTATGTTTTATATTTTGCTTGTTTAATTATGGACTTCTTGTGTAAGGAGTTGTCGCGTATAGTCGATGGACTTCTAGCGTAAAGACTTCTAGTTTATGGACTTCTAGTCCGTTTAGTGTATGGACTTCTTGAATATGTACTTTTTTGAATATGGACTTTTTGCGTATAGAGTTCTAGTGTATAGACGTCTAGTGTATGGACTTACTAAGTAAACTTTTACCTTTTTATAAGGCTTGAAATGCAGATCATTCCACATCCGGTTCTCCATCAGTAGGTCATAGTTTGAAAGTGGCACATTGACCTCCCCTAGATACTCTGGCAGCTTGAGGTGATGGGCTTTATGGAAGGCTAGTATCCTCAGCCTTAGATTCTTCATCTCATCCAGGTTCAGATCAGTGAAAAAAAATTCCTTATCCAGAACTGGGTTGCACGTCTGCCTGGCCGGCTCACATGTCTGTTTCTGCAGCTTGCCAGGCATCAGGCAGATCTTGAAGAATGGGTTGAGCACGAGATCCGGTTTTTCGGGGAATTTGAGACCCTCTGCTCTGATGATGATGACCTTTAACCTCTTGGTGGCGGGAAAGTACTGAAATGAAAACTTGACATCGCCTCGTTCAGTCTCGGTTTTCACTGCTCGTGAAATTTGAGCCACGGGGTCTGCCACTACGTCAGAGATAAAGTTTAAGTCATTTGTCTTGGGCTTTTCCAGAGAGTGAGACCTCTCTACTTTGATGATCTGTCTCTCGGTGACCACGACTTCCGGAGAGGAGTGTCTTTTGTCCTGGAATGGATCGATGGGAGCCAACTGTTTCCGGTTCCTCCCGTGGTGGGGGCTACCTCCGCAAGAGTCACTACCTTCCGGTCCGGCCTGATGGTGGCAAAGCAACCTTATGACATCCTTTGTGACCAGCGAAGAACGCCGCCGGTAATAACGTTTGGACCTGCGAAATGATTCTTTCATTGGCAGATACTCGTTTTTATCGGTCAAGCCAGAGTAGGTGCCCCTGTAGTCCGCTGTTAAATGGTTTACGTTTGAGAAAGAGGAAGAGGGAATCCGCTCCTCTGAAGCATAGAAGTCTTGAAAGGATCTGTGCATTCTTCGGGGTCTGGATCGGTATTCCGAAGTTGGGATTGTCAGTGATCCTTTTCTTTGGCAACTCATGGAATCTTTGCTGTTTGATCCGCTTCTGTTTAGCCCGCAGTTGCCGCTTGAGTTTCGCTTCACCGATGACGAGGAAGAATGGCCGGTAAAATTAGGTGCATGATCAACGGGCAGGTGTGGCAAGTTGGACATAGACCGCACTCCAAAGTCTCGTAGAAAACCGTGCGAGTCCCTGCGGGGAGATACGGGCGCCGAGCGTATGCGCACCAAACTTATTTCCGGTGCGGCGAGCGCTGAGAATGAAGACCTCGGGGAAATCCCGGGACTGGTGGAGGCCGACCAGGACGTCACGCTGGGCTCTCCGCTGGAGTGACTTACCAGGTCATCGTTAGAACCAACACTGGGCTGCCGTGAAGAGTCGTTAGATCCTGGAATGATAAATTGCGGAATAGTCCGAGGTGTGACCACATTCGTTACGAACTGCTGCTGTTGTTGCTGCTGGGCAGCGCATCGGTCACTTGACCCATTCTTTCGTCCGTTTCCGTCCCTGTTTTGGTCACTCCCGAAGCCGGGCAGACGACACTTGGTAACAAGCCAGTCTCTTAATTCTTTCATTGTGTCCGAACCTTTCTTCTCTTCGGCCATCATTCATGTAAGTAAAAGATGTATATTCACAACTCAGTAAAGCCAATTCTAGTTATAAGTGTTCGTATGACGAACGACCTAGCTCCATAAGAAGTCAGAATAAGATCTTTTACGACAATCATTGAACTTGTAGTGACTGCACCTAAAAAAAAACAGTCATAAGTAAATTAAAATTGTTCCTTAAATCAATTCTTACTTTCAACTGTTATAGTAAACTAAACATTCTGTCTTGTAGATCGCAAGTTCTGAAAGTGATCCTGTACTTTGACTATGAATACATTGTGAGCTTATGGTAGGAATTGAAAAAAAAACAACACTTTTTGAAATTAACGTGTTTTTTTTTAAATCATAAACTATAGTTGAACTAAGCAAAAAGATTAATAAGGTGTTGTATACTTAAAAAAATAATATTTCCTTTTAAGGATGACACCAAGAAACTAATTCCGTGTTTGATAGGCTGGTTTGTAAACAGAAAGATTTTTTTAAATTCTAATTCATATGTGTTTGTATGTGTTGTGCTTTTTTGTTCTTGTATATTTACCGAATACCATTCACTAATTTATTTATCAATGTATAAGACTGTCGAACGGATTCGCATGAAAATTTCATATACATGTTTCTTCACCTCGAAGGTGCGCGCTAAAACACGGTTGTCAGAGATTCGCAGCCTGGATGGAAGAAAAAACGCAAGCTTTCTATTTTTATTTTTTTATATTCATTATTTAAAAAATAAACGCATTGTATAAATCATACATAGAAATAGCACAATGTGTACACATATTGACCATATAAACATGATACAGTCTGGGAAGAAATCAACAGAAGTAGCCAGTGTCTTGTATGAATTGCATAATTAAAATGAAAAGAGAAGGCAATAAAAAAAAAAAAAACTTATTTTGGCATGGGAATGTATCATTGAAGTCACACGCAAGAAATCCTCGAGTTTAGTGAAAGTGAGATTTCGTATTCCATGCAAAGTGAGCAGGAATTTGAAAGGGGCCGGATATGGCCCACAGTAGTTTATGTTTCACTGCTCTATTTACACATAGGATATAATGCTCATCTTTTTTTAGACAATCGTCACCATGGAGATAACGTGTTTGGTAGAACGACCATATAAAAATAAACGTAAAAGTGTGGGTTTTTTTCCCTATTACTTTCTATATTTAGCACAATGCTAGAAATAACCAGCCATTATTAGTAAGCCATTTACTAAGCGTACCAGTCAGCATCTTATTTAGTCTAGTTTCAATTCTTGAGGTTACAACTAAGTTTAACGTCTCACATTGTCCCATATTGTGAATAGTGTTCTGGTCATGATTGCTCGTTTCAAAATGACATCAAAATGTATGAAGTCTTGGGTATTCTCAGGCTCTATAGTATTTCTTTAGCAATAGTAGAAAAGTCACAAACAATGATGAGACAATTATGCGAATAGTTAAATCTAGCTAGATCTAGAGCTAAGCATCAAGTACATAAATAAACAAGTATAACCGAACATCAAAGAGGGAGAACCATACACAGAGATGGTAGATTACGGTGATCGGCTTAACATGATAGAAATGTAATTTGGAATAAACTGTATGATAATCAAACATGTATGGGTAATTTTTTTTTAAATTAGTAAAAACTTTTTTGACCTAATAACTGATGGAGAGATATAATACACTTAATATTTATATCAACTAATCGAGACGTAGGATAGATTAAATATATATATCAACTAATGGAGATGTAGGATAGATTAAATATTTATATCAACTAATGGAGATTTATATGAATCGAAACGAAAATGACGTTAATTAGGTCATTGTAAAAACAAAGTTCGTATTGCTTTAGATTTTTCCAAGATAGAAAATAGTTCTTATTTAAAAAAAAAATACTTCACTTTGTTCTAGCTTTCTAAGAACATATCACAACTTCATATTTCGAACCTGTACTAAGAATAGGTCTCACTTTATAAACAGATGAATACATCTAGATGACAGCCGCTCCTGTGACAAGAGAGACTTCCATGGCACAGAGTAACTAACGATGGTATTTTATCCAGCAGACTACAGACTGAGACCGCTACTTTTTATATAAAGCTGTGGAAGCTCTTCCTGACACCACTGGCTAGTAGCCTTCACGTGCGGGAGACAGTCACCTGACCTTTTGCTCACAGCCGAATCAGCGGGGGTCTTGGGTGAGTGGGGCAATCAGCGGGGAGAGGCAGAGGCTTTTATCATGCATGTGTGTGCGTGTGTTTTGTGATTCAGGGGGAGGGGGCGGCTTTAAGGAGATCAATACATTTGTAGGCGGCCTGACCAACTCGACCTATTTCATTCCTTTTTTTTTATTATCAGTCTGACAGGTGAGCACCCGCGCACATACACACAGACACATGTATGCAAACACGAGTACAGTAGATTAATCTAACATGTAGTGTTATGAAAAAAAACAGAAATGGATTCACTAAAAAATAATTCGGCACTAAAACTCAGGGCCGGATTTAAGGGAAGACAGACGGGGCTACACTGACATCTTGCTCTTTCTGGGGTAAAAATGCCATCTTGTAGTTTCTAACCATTAAAGTGCTGAGCTGTTTTACAATGAGTGGGCACAAAATAGAATTACTATTTTGATGTTTAGAGGCTAAATCTACCACACGCGTTTAAAGGGTTAAACGTTTTGTACTTGTGTATTTTAACATCAATAGCATTATTTCGAGTGTTCTGATGTATTTATACGCGTGTTCTGTTGTCTTTAAACGAGTGTTGCGTTGTGTTTGGACGAGTGTTGTGTTGTGTTTAGTCGAGTGTTCTGCTGTATTTAGACGAGTGTTCTGTTTTGTTTAGACGAGTGTGCTGTTGTCTTCACGTGACTATTTTGCTGTTGGATTTAGACTATGTTTCAAATCTGTGCTGCAAATGTCAATGAGACTGAGAATGGAAGCGTTTATAGACACGTGACCAGCAAACTAGCGTAAGATCATCTGTTGCTCAGATTCAGTCAAGTGCAAAGACTCTCCCGTTAAGGAAAGTTAATTGTTCATGCGCTGACAGTAAATCTAGAGTGACATTTCTTGACGACCTTCAACAATGTCCAAAGTGGGTCGTTGAAGGCAATCTCAATGGAGGTTACTTCAAAAAAAAAGAAAAGGAAATTAAAGATGAATCTTTTCTCCAACGTAACTCGAACACTTGTCAGAACTGATCAAAATATTGTCTCTATCTGACCAACCCTTTTTTTTTAATCTCAGTTTTAGTTTTCTCTTTTTTCTACCCCAAAATATCCTTGGTCACGTCATCTGTGTCTTTGATGGTCTCTGAGTTCAAAGAGTTAACACTAAGTGTTCGTCCACTAGATCTGGCAACTTGTCTTTAGTTTTCTCCCCTTTTGTCCGCCTTGTACTAGAAGACCTGTAAAAACTTAGTAAAAATGCCTTAATAAAGTAAAACATGTCTCTTATTCCTTTGAGTCCCCAGGAGAGCACAGGGCCGCAAACACACCTCCCCTAGGAACTCACTTCTGAGCAGCATTCTTCGTCCGCTCGGATGGCATTCCAGTATACACAGCTTCGCTGACCCCTTCCAAGTTTGTTTGGGCCTGACCACATTTTTCTGTTCTTGTGGAGTTTAACCCAGTGCCCGTTTTGAAACAAAAATGGTTTTCTCAGAGTTAGTCCTATCAAGCTACTATTTCACTTTACACTTTTTCACTTAATTAATATCAAACTTAATAAATAAATTATTACGAATTAATTAGTTAATTTTTTGATTGATTCCTACTTGTTAAAAACAATAAAAGCAAAGCTTCAACTCGATCCAAGAATGGGATGTGAGAGAGGTGGTACAGTAAAGACTGCATAACAAAGCCAGACCAAACAAGGGGAGTGTACTTTTGTTGTGCGTGTTCGTATGTGCGTGCGTGTGTGTGCGCGCTTTATATTACAGCAAGTGTCACAATAGAAATAATGGTTGACATTGGTCTCGATCTGAAGTTTCCGCTTTGCGTTTGAAAAGAAATTTTTTTAAAAAATACATGGGGAACGAAGCAAACTAGCGTGGAACACACCGGAAAGAAACTCTTCAAGTTGTGGAGTTATTTTTAGATCTCAGAAATTGATCTGTGGGAAAATATTTTCTAGTCATTTTTATTTCCAGTTTTATTTTTCTTCATCTCTCACAAATATGAAGTTATAAAAAAAATATCGAAGAAAAAATATAAATCGGAAGGAGTTGAATAAAGGAAAAAAATAGAATGTCAAGAAGCAATTGTGCTTGCAATACTATAAGTATTCAATGACTAATGGTCAAAGGCTATACCGTAAGGAGACTGCAATTGAATTGATTATACCCTGAGATATTTCTATCAAATGCTAGTTGCAATGGTTCACAACGTTTTGTGAGAAGAGACAGCTTTCAAGAGTCTCAAGTGTTTGTAAAATGTTTTGTAAAATGTTTTACATGTTTCGGATGTTCCTTCGGAGTTGAAGATAGTTACTTCTTAGTCCAAATCTCCCGCAGGACGACGGGGGATGGGAGCGGGCAGGGTTTGAACCCGGGATCATCGATAAATCCAAACGACAGTCCAGCGTGCAAACAGCTCGACCAGGCAGCCATCCAAGTGAACAGTTCACATTGACTTCCACTATCAATCACAAAGTAAAAATCTGTCAATTAGCCCACAGAATATACAGGGATTCTCACAATGTCTCACAAGAACGTAAGGATGCATTTAGAAACTGTTCTCATGTGTTCCCATGTATTGTATGACTTAAGAACTATTATAATGTTTCAAAGCAAATTATGTCTTTCAAGTTGGAATATCATTCTTCAAGTCAATGATATTTGAACAAAAGGTGACATATCAAAATATACAAGTACAGTGCACGATAAGTCAGTCAGTCAGTTTGTCAGTGGGTTTAGAAAATAAAAAGATCTACGCTGACGACGAAATGTCAAATTTGATACTTTTTTTTTAAATGTTGAAATTCTAATCAATACTCTGTGTGTACACAGGTGTGCCAGCCAGTCTGTTGACGATTTCTCCAGTTTCTGTATACAATAATTGATTGATGATAGCTTCAAAATATCATAGAGTCAAAACTTATTGTTTACAATTTGTCTATGAAAGAATCTATGTCCCCCACCCTTCTAAAAAAAAAAATCTTCACTAACAGAACAAGAGGTCGTGACATGGCATCAAAAATGTATAAAGACTTAACAAAACAAAATCTTTTCTGTTGAATTTTTAATTTCAGGTATTCAGTGTTTGATGTTATTTCGATAGTCTCCAGTGAGATCATATTGGCCTAATTAAAAAAAAATATTAATAAATAGTTTTTTTTTTATTTTGTGTAATACTTTTAAATCCTGTTTTAAAAATCTTATACATTTTTCTTTAACATACTGCACAGATAAAGTTTTGGTTAAGGTTAAAACACATCACGTTATGACTAAACTGCTGTAAAACACATCAAGTTTTGGCTAGTTTTTGTTTTGGCTAACATTCGTTAAAGTTGGTGGTAGGCAATAAAGTGATGGGCTGCTAAACTGAAAGGTTTGAATTCAATTCCAGTTGAAGGATTGGCACAAATTCAAAACATTCCAAGTCCACCGATCTCTACTGGCCTCTTTATACTTTCATCAATCTTTTTTTTCTCTAATTAATATTCTATCATCATCTCAAAGCTTACATGTTTTCAGTAAAGTAGTTAGGGAGAATACAAAGAAGTTAGGGAGAATACAAAGAAGTTAGGGAGAATACAAAGAAGTTTGGGAGAATAAAAAGAATTAAGGGAGAATAAAAAGAATTAAGGGAGAATAAAAAGAATTAAGGGAGAATAAAAAGACGTTTGGGAGAATAAAAAGACGTTTGGGAGAATAAAAAGACGTTTGGGAGAATAAAAAGAAGTTTGGGAGAATAAAAAGACGTTTGGGAGAATAAAAAGAAGTTTGGGAGAATAAAGCGCTAAATACACACGACATGATCTAAATCTCTAATGTCCTTTCTTCCATAGCGCTATTACAGCATGTTATGGATTGCCTGAGCTAGCCAGGAAAACTAGTGACTTAGCAGAATGTATGTCATTTGTTAATATGCATGACTGAAAGCATGACGCGTAGGACGTAACATCTTTTTTAAGATATGATAAGATTTCCAAAACTGGCAATTATTTTTCATTTTCTCTAACAAATATTTTCTTTCATTTTAACATTTTCATATTGATATTTAAAATGATCGTGAACAAAAATATTTTCTTAAGCTCCTTATTTAGACCGGATGTAACCAAAGCAGCAGATAATTGTACATAGAGAGTTGCGGGCCGTTACTGTGCACATTTCTTCCAGAACCAAGAACCCTAATCCCCATTTCGAGCTTTGATGTGTTCAGGGTGTCTGGGTGAAGTAGAGTGACATCATGAGGAATTGCCTTTTTGTGAATCACTTGCAAGGGGATGTAAGCGAATCACAACTCTAAATGAGTTCAAAATCAATTATGACATGAAGGGGGGAAGGGGCTATGTCCATGTTTTAGTAATATCTAGATCTTGGTCAAACTGCTACTTTTGAAAAAGAATTTATTTTTTATTTCTGCTGATTCCGATTTTGTTCTTTTATTTTTTTATAATTATTTTTTTTTTTGGAATAATTGTTTACATCTTTTATTGACATTTTTAAAAGTTGTTGAAGCGATCGTAGAAATATGGCTTAAATCGGATCGATAAAAAAAACAACAATCGGTAGATGCATTACATAAATAAATATCGGTAATCAATTCATTTTGTTTGATATTAAAATGAATTCAATCTTATAGTATTGAAAGATATAGTGGTAAATATGGAGTTCTTCTCCTTAGATAAGCCCCTTTTTATATATTTTTCTTTTATATTTGGCTTGTTTCATAATGACTTTTAAATGAAATGAGGAGGCAAAAAAATGGATTGTTGAGTTGTAGTGTTTTTCAGAACAGTGTGGTCGTGTTCATTGGCTATTAGGACGGCTGACTTGTCAGTTTTCTTGTTGTTTATGGGGATCAATAGCAGAGATGTTGTCGGAATGCCAGGACACACTGAGCGATAAGATAGACATACAGAACACTGAGGTCGATCACTGCTAATTGACTGTCACGTGACCGCTGTGGAGAGCTGATAACGCTGTTTGGTACACAACACCCCCAAAGCTAATAAAATACTGCCAGACTATAGTTATGGAAACGTATAACTTACTGGTTGGGTGAACGACTTTTTCACAAGTTGCTTTTAGATAGTGCAACTTTCATGCTTATAAAATATAGCATGCCTCCAACACGCTCAGATCGCTATAGCTCAATGTCCAACTTCTTTAGTGGACAAAAACAAATATCAAAGTTAATAGAGCGTATTCACATAAATATAAACCTAAACATAATACAGAAAATAGGCCCAGACCAATAAGGGTATTCATTTATGGAAGGTAAATCCAATAACCAGATTAATTATGTGTCTGGTATGTTCTTGATAAACTAAACAATTGTCAAGGACGCTAGATTGAACTTTAACCTTGCCAACTAAAAAACAATTGTGACACAAATAAAAGAGATTCAAAAATGTTTTCCTGTATCGCGAACAAAAAAGTGCACACAAATTATGAAATACCTTTTAAAAAATGCCTAGGTTATCAACACTTTATCCTGTACCCCGGATATCAGGGCCGGTCTTAGGCCACTGCAACCTATGCCATCGCAGTGGGCCCCGCGCTTTCATAGGCCCCGCGCTAATTCAAAGTGTAAATATTAAATTGCAAAATATATACGCAAAATTTCTGGACATTTCTTTAATTTATTAAAATCTCCTAAAAACATAAAAAAAACTCCAGAAAAAATAGACAAAATTGTCATTTGTGGATGTCATTCATTGCTAAAAACTTAAATCTTACGCAATATAAAAGAACAAAAAAGGCATTTCATGTAATAAAATGTAATAATCGTGCAAGTTTTTTTTTTTACCTAAATCGGTAGTTCCAATGCTTTATTTAATTTATTGTCAGTGGCATATGAATCGCCATTGGTTACAAGGTTCGTAAAGTACAGACCGCTATTTTTAACTTAGTCATATATTTCTCTTCTACAATTTTTCTCTTCCCATACAGACTAGGCCCCGCGCAATCAGTTTCGCATAGGGCCCCGCACTTGCTAGGACCGGCCCTGCCGGATATACCAAAAAGCTAACTGTTTATATTTTCCTGTTGTACGTGGAAATCTCTAAAAGAGAATATTGAAAGTATTGATAAGCTGTAAAGTTGAATAGGTATGCAATTATTTTTTAGCACAGCAAAATCAAAATTTCAAACTTGTTTGTTTGTAGCTCAAAGTAAGATCGCTTTGGAGGAAGAATCAAAGGTTTGTTTTAGACATACGGTTCCCAATCATTTTCCTTAAGGGAACACTTCTGAGTATTTAATGAAACACTTTGCTTATATTTGTTTAGAGAGATTACTTCATGTGGTGGCCTAGTTCAATATTCCAGTAGTTCGTGGATCATCTATTCAGGCCTCACTAGGGTTGCCCGGAACACAGTTGGGGAAACACTGCACTAGAACAAAGAGGCAACATTTATTAACTTCTTTTCTTGAGATAATTGGTGACAGTTTAGCGTCCTTGACATTGATCATTTAATATATTTATTGAACAATGTCTCCCACTTTTCATTTTCTGACATTTTATTCAGGTTTCCTTATACCGCTCTCACACTTGTCCATATTGTTTTCTCTTCTTTTTCTAACTTATTGCCCTTTGTTGGCTTAAGAAAGTACAATGGATCTTAACAGTCACCTTGCAAACAAAAAGCAGATAACTCTTTTAAAAACATCTCCTGACAATCTGCAATGACTTGATGGGAAACGTGGACGTCTCTTTCAATGTCCACACTTATTGTAGAAAACTTTTTGTTTACATTTTTTATTTTGTAATGTCACTCAAAGTCTTAACGATTCACTTTGAACCAAACTGTCCCTGAGACTGGCCTGAGTGCCTAGAAGATCAGGGGCTACTAAGTCAAATGTCTGAAGATTTATTTGCACATCAGACCTCATTTGGTCAATAATACGAAACGGGCCATTATCCGTGACTCCATTGGCTAGTGCTGGGCTGAGACCAATAGTTTCGATTGGCTACAAATTTGTCTTGGCTTTCTCTGTCTCGTTAGAATACTCCAGGAGGTAGACAGACTTTAGTTTGGTCATCTAGTTCAATGACTTTGTCTCGTCCCTTATCACGCTAGAAGCAAAATGATAAATTTATTGCCTATTGGCTCTCGGGGATTGACGAGAGAATATACGCAGTCATACAGGCTATGGGCACTCCGTCCAAGCTTCTTAATGCGATACTGTATTTGAAATTTGAAACAAGTAATCGGTTATTTTAACTAAACACGCATACACCTTATTTATACAACACGTATATCAACTCGCTCTGTCTGGTAAAAAGTTTGTACATATTATATCTTTCACGCAACCTCGGATCAAGCAGAAATTTTGTACAATGTTTTCTTTTACCCGATAAAACAAGAATCAACTTTAAAAAAATTGTTAATTAACTATTAGTAACTTTGTTTGGTACCGAACGAGGTAAGGCAATGCACTAGACGAATGTGGGTTGTATTGGTATTAGCCGCTTGTATACTTTGTAGGTTGCCGCTTATTAGTTTGAGGTTAATAAAAGATAACTATACACTTCTATTTACATAAGCGCTTCGGTGGCACAGTGGTTAGTTTGTTGGTTTGAGGAGTCTTGAACAGTCTTTAGCCTTGAGTTCGAATTCAGGTCTTTCAACTTTGTTTTAAGAAAGCGATAACAGTTACATTCACAGAGATACCCTCTTCTTTCTTACCCCCCTCCCCTTTAACCATCCCATTTTGTCAACTGGTCCAGACAAGTGATAAGGTCATAGCGCATAGAGAAAGATAATGGTATAAAATAAACAAAAACATTTCGTAAAGATATTTGTAGACAAGAAATATGTATTTATTGTTAGCCTAGAACTATTACAAATTTATTTACATGACTGATCCACAATATTGGACGCGTCATCACTTAACAAAAGAATTGTTCCCGTTTTCTTTTTTTTTTTGCGCTTTGATTAATTTAAATATTTATGGAAGTCGAAAACGAATGTCTTTCTAGCCATGCTGTATGTTGCAAAACCACTTTTCCTTAATTGTGAGTTGCAATTTTGTGTAATTTTTCGCTAGAGCCCAGTTTCTTGTAAAGTAAATAATATAATAGGTGTATACCAAACTGTTTAGATATTTAGATGCTGATATGAACTATGTAGATCTATGTATTTATCTACTCGATTGTTATACTTTACATTTAAAAATCCGAAAGGCCAACTACAGTTCATCCGTTTTGTTTTTTACAAAGCTTATATCCACTGCCAACTCACTGTCTGGCTGTTGGTACAATTTTTATCACGTTTTTTTTTTCTCCCACGCCCATACTCGAGTCAAGTTGAAAATGACACAACTGTTTGTTGTACCTAACAAAACATTAAACAATAAAAAAAAAACTAGCTAATTAATTATTGGAAATTATTTTTTTTGTTTGGTGACGAACAAGGGAAATAAATCCTATTTATGAGAAATGTGTCTGTATATGTAAAGTTATTCCTCTTATTAAACTTTGTGCATGTTATTTTTCCCAATTCCCAGTTATGGACTACGATTTGTTTTCGAAGAATATCTATATGTATATATCCGATGACACTTCGTGAATCAATGTATACTCCTAATTAATTAGTTACTCAATTAGCGGTCATTAATTTTGTTTTATGTAGAAAAAAGGAAGCAAATTCAAGCCATACTGAGATATATGCCAGTGCCATGGTAGCAGCTCTTCCACTCGGATCAGCCCCAGAAATGTATCTATTTTTTTTATCCTGCTTGTTACAATTGTACTTAGCTCGTCTTAGCCGAGAGTTAACTATCTTGGATGATCAGATAAAAATAAAATGATCTATAGAGCTACTCTTTCTTTCCTCTTCCAGCACAAGATTCTTATCTCCTTGATGCCAGCGTGATTAGTTCCTATTGGCTGAGCTCAATGTTTAGGTTTGAATGAGACTCAGTGGTTTCAACACAGAGATAAGGTGACAACAAAGATTGTCTTGTGTCAATATCTACTTTCTAATGTAGCTTTAGGATTACGCTGTTATAATGTGTGTATTGTCTTATATAGCTTTGACTTTTCAATTGTTATTACTTTAAACTTTCCCTGATCTTGCCATTCATCCATCCTACTGTCCGTCTCTTTTCTCGATAGTATCAATCAAGTAAGTAGAATTTTGTTTTAACGACTTTCGAAGATTTTGAAAACAAACTTGTAACCAATCAACCAAAACTCAAGCCTCGTCTTAAAAACGAGATTATAATAGATTCGAAAAACGAAACATTTCACTGGATGTATATCACTGTCTCTCACATTTCTAAACAAAAAGGAACAAGATTACAAGAGGCGGCCCCCGTCGGAGTCGGATCCCTGTCAGATCCGCCTATTCGCAAGATGTTTCGGATGTTCCTTGTAAGTCCCTGGCTCAATTCCTGTATGCTCCCATCCTTAAACTATCGCAATATTTCTGAAAGAACAGTAAAGGTTAAATCATATTTTCAAAAGCCTTTAGTGTTTTTTTCTAACCGTGACGGACAGACCAACCAACAGACAAAACGCACAAAAATATGTTAGCTTCATTTTAATGGGGGCATTATACAATCTTATTTTTAAAAATCTGATTTTTTTTAAAATTTAAGAAATTAGTTTAGAATCATGTCATTTCCGGTCTTTACGCTAGTACACGAAAGCCGCTGCTAAAAGTTCATTTTAAAAAATGTGCGTGATATCTACATGTCTAGAGCATTTCTCCCAGTAACATTTCCTCCCTTACATTTACGTAATTGTTTTAGAATTGGTGTTTTGTTATTAAAAAATCGCTTGCATAATAAATTTTATAAATTAAACGGTTTGCGTTTAGAAACCTAAAAGTAGCCATTGCACCTAAACTTTTCAAGCCGCATTTAATGGTGAAAAAATATTTTTCGAATCTCTTCTAGTTTTGGCGCTCTGAGTCTGACAGACGGACAGACAGACATAAATTCATTTAAAAAAATGTGCGTGATATCTACATGCCAAGATCATTTCATATGGTAACATTTCCTCCCTTAGATTTACGTAATTGCTTCACAATTGGTGTTTTATTATTAAAAAATCGCTTGGATAATAATTTTTATAAATTAAACGGTTTGCTTTTAGAAAACTAAAAGTAGCCGTTGCACCTAAACTTTTCAAGCCGCATTTAATGGTGAAAAAATATGTTTCGTATCTCTTCTAGTTTTGGCGCCCTGAGTGTGACAGACGGACAGACGGACATTTTGCACAAACCTAATAGCGGCTTTTTCCCCTTACGGGGGCCGCTAAAAATGTTTCTAGAAAACCTTTCCTCTACTTAGTCTAGAGTAGTCTATAGGTTGTGCTATTGGCACTGACAAGGTTTGTGCCAAACGTGACAGGTAAATAGTTGTCTAATTGTAGATGTACAATCTAAATACATGGCAGAAATAAGACTTGAAACAATGCAATATTAATTTGTTATTATTAATATTTTATAAATGTCAAGTACTTAGAATCTAAATGCCATTAATGAACTTTTTGCTCATTTCCTTCATTACTGTTGTTATGGATTAGAAATTAATTATTTGTTTCGGGAATAGGGAAAGTTTTGACCTAGAGACAATGACGCAGCTGAAAAAAAACTAGACTAGGTTTTGAGGAAGAATAGCGAAACATCAACCGATGTAAACAGTCTACTTTTGACGGCTTTAGAGAGAGAAGGAGTTTTTTTTATGAACAGAGACATTTAACTTGACGACATTCGACTGTTCACTTCGTTATTATTAAACTTCTTGTTCGACATTCACTACCAGCGTCAACTTCTATTGTTGGCCTTTCATCTGTGTTATTGGATTTCGTTATTGGAGTGTCACCACCCTTTGGTTTATCTGCATTAGACCACAGCCAACGGGGTCACGGAGGTGACGATTAGACACAGCGCGGAAGCTCCTAACAATGTAGAGGAGAAAATAATTTTATTTCATTCTCTACATGGGTGAGTGTGTGTGTGTGTTGTGGGTTTGAGTGTGTGTTGTGTGTGTGTGTGAGATTTGAAAAACTAATTGTCACCAGCCTTCATAAATTCTTGCTGCTAACCCGGATGTTGACGGCGTCAATATTGAACAGAATCACGAGCTCAGCCATCCGGCCATGTTTACGTCTGCCAATGTTGCATTACAGATGAGACAATAGATAAAAAAGAAAATCGTTTCATTTGGCCCCAAGCTTAGATGTAATTAGAGGATATTAGTTTCAAGGTCAACGTGCAAACTATTTATGAATATCCATCATGTCAACATGAAGATACAATCTTACTATCATTAGGCTAGGTCTCAGGACATTTAGAAAGAAAACTCCTGTTTATGTAAAATTTTATAGATTTTAAAGTAACCCAAATATATCTGAAACAATTGCATCCAAAAGAAATTTCCACTGTTTTCTTACAGCTGTCGAACAGAGAAATGTGTTTCATATAACTTTATTCTGTTTACTAGGGATGACCGCATGCCAAAGGCGTCATTAATGGAGTGCAGTGTATAAGATGTGCGCCAGCCCTACCCATGTTACGCGCCATCAGGCGCCATTTGACTTCACTGGCATAGAGAAAAGCAGCTGGACACATATATGAGGCCCAAAAGAAGAGCTCTCGTGGGAAGAAAACCCAAATAGACCTCCGGTGGACAACTGCTTTGTCTGCATTGGATGTGGAAAAATTTACAGGTCGCAAGTGGGTTTGTGTGGTCATTTGAAATACTGAACTCATCCTTAATCTTTGGAATCGAAGACATTGCTTTATGTATTATTTTAAATGTTTGTTCTTTTTGAAAATATAAATAACTTTTTATTCGCTTATTAGTTCTAGCTTCGTATACGTTATTTCTCAGTACAGTGTTTTTCTTTTTTGGAGCGAGATCATATAAAACGCGTTCATTGAAGCTACATATAGTTTCCTTCAGTTTAGAAATACTCTCCTTTCCCCTTCCGTTCATATTTTGTGCTACACTGAAAGACATAAATAAATATAGACTGGAAAAAGGAAATAACTTCATGTCACTTGAAAACATGTATATCTATTGAATTCGGATTTCCGAGTTATGAAAAAGTTAAACATTGCATGATCTTCAGTCTTAGAGATTAAATAAAATTTATAGACATAAAATAAAGTGCACACAATTGCAATTCACAAATTTTCATTTCATAAAACTCTATAATTGGCCAGTCTATATTTATTTATGTCTATGGCATAGACATAAATAAATATAGACTGGCCAATAAGAAAGTTTTATGAAGGAAAAATTTGTGATTTGCAAATTTGTGCGCTTTACTATACAGCATGAGCAGTATAAAAGTTTAGTATTTATATCTATTTCAGCCATAACCTATATAAGGATTACAAAATTTTTATTAGTGTTTTTTTTTATCTCTTAGCAGTGTAATTTTGTTTAATTTCTAAGACAAAAGATCGTGCAACTTGTCAGATTTCGGAAATCCGAATTCAATAGATATACATTTTTTCAAGTTACAAAAAGTTACTTCCTGTTTCCAGTCTATATTTATTTATGTCTATGGTCTTTGGCTACACTACATGTGATAATAAAATATAAGCATTAGGACTTGTACATTATTAATACGTTTGAGTGAACTGTTCAGGACCCGACATGTTTTCTTATTAAATTGATTTATCTCTATTTGTAACCATTTTGTTTCTTTCACTTCATTTAAAAACCTTTTTTTTTATTTCTCAATAGAAAACAAAATCTTGATTTAGATGTATAGCAATTGTTTCTTTCGCCATATTTGTAACAATGTTCACAAGCTTGTTTGTAATTGGATTCACTTCTTTGAAAGTTGAGTGATTTGTGTTGATTTATTGAACGGAAATAGAAAGGTCTGGCATTCAGGCAAATGGAAGGACATTCTTAAATACAATAAGATCCCATAGGAATTTCAAACCTCAAAGATGTGGAAATGTTAGCAATAGATTCTTACATTGAACAAAAACTCTATTGAAAGTTTCCCCAGACAGGCTAAAAAAAAAAGTCATGCCCTAGTAACCTATGACGCCAAAATTACAAAATGAAAATGCAACAAAAGAATTTTTTTAATTAGCAGTCCAATTACTATTGTAAAAAAGGGCAATGAACAGCTGTTTCGATATTGAAGTCCAATTTCCTGACACTATGCAGCTCTTATAAAGTTATTATCTTTAAACTATAGGTTTCTTGAAAAAACTAGTACATTAAATATATATATATATAATATATATAATATAATTTGCTGTGTCTACACATTTGAAGTAATGTACGTTTAAAAGGACGCAGTTTAAAATGAGCTCGTTTTTTTTTTTCAATCAGGAAAACGAAATTCCAGAAAAAATATTTGCAAACTTTCGGGACAGTAGAATCTACTGCAAGGCAGCTTTTCTCACAAAGTGGCCTCCCTAGGCGCCCCTAGGGGAATGAAGATTATTACAAGTACATCCCATAGAAATGTAATCCTTAGACAGAAAGATTGGATAATGTCAGCATTGTATACATACATTGAATGAGAACTTATTGAAAGCTGTCCAGAGACACGAAGGTAAAAAAAATCGTTTGAAGAAGATATTATACGCCAATGTTGTTATAGAGATCCATCTTTCTTACAAGAGTACGATCAAATTTCTCTATAAAAGACGTACCATCGTTCTGTTAACATCCTTTGTATAAACAAAATAACGTGCTCCATTCATTTGACCTCAAGTTGAGCTTGGAAGAGACTTAATAA
>JADKLZ010070230.1:23988-34109 GCA_021533235.1 Biomphalaria straminea | reverse complement strand
TTCAAGAATGTATCAAATTATACATAGTGTATAATACCAGTGTATTGGTTACCTGAACGATACATTTAAAATATAGTAAACTCTTATTTGTAGTGTTTACTATTTGATAAAAGCCGGTTCACATTCTGTAAGCACTAAAATATATAGATCGAGCAGACGACAAGAAGAGAAAGCGATATGACGAAGTGGATTAACCTTGAAAAAAAAAAGAAAAAAATGATCCGGAGAGATTTTTAAACTAAGTAAACTAAGCGATGTCAAAGAAGTGGTTAACTATTTCAAACCGTACACGCTGAGACCGATCTCAAAAGAGAGAGACCCAATGCGCCATACGTTACAGGAAGACCAAAGTAAACACACTAAAACTAACCATTTCAATTACTTGTATGCAACAAATGTGTTGTTTTGATCCGCCAACTGAGAATATATCTTTGGATAATTGATATGGTTGATTTTGAATCTCAATGAAGGTTTGATTACATTTTGTTTGTTTTCAAATGATTTTTGAAGGAGGGATTCGTGTTTTGTTTTTTTCCACCTACGTAATTTTGAAATAGATCATCGTAGCTGGTCACAGCTGTGAAATATTTATGATGCAATTGTTTGCCATCACTGGAAATATTTAAACAAGCTTTGCAAAATCTTACATGCCACAGCGGCGGCATTGTAGCAATTGGGTAGCTAGTGTTTAATGTCTTTGTGTCATTGAGTTGAAATTGACAGCTGACATTTTCTGACTTTCTCATTGTCGCCGATCACAACTAACAATGATTCAAATGTGGTCATAATAAGGATTAAATATAATTCATTATCATTTGTCCATTGACATTCGTCCTAAGGGTTCTGTGAGAGTTCGCGTAACTAAAGCCCTCCACTTGTCCCGGTCAGCAGCTGCAAGATATCAAGAGAGAGGCCGGTCCATTCTGTTTTGGACGACCATTTCTTCATGCTCCCTACATATAAGTTTAATTATTGTATCTATTATATAACAGACGCTTAAATGAATATATAATTTGACATTATAGTCCTACGGTCAGCAATAGCTTTAGTCTTTATAAATATTCCTACTATGCCCCCTCCAGACTTAATCAGACTGGTTGATCCACGTACACTACATAACAATTTCCTATAACAGTACATTGCTCTTGCACTTTGTACGACGTATTTAGCTAGCTCGTCATAACTACTGACTCATTCACACACTCACACAGACCAAAAAGATGATCTATTGGCTTAAGGGAATGCGTGACGAGGAAGAACAAAAAATCTGGCACGGCCCTGTGTTTAATGTTATCCAGATGCAGCATCTAGGAGCTAAAGAAAGACGTGGCATTAGGAGAAAGGCAGAGCAGCGATCTCCATCAAATCCAGAACAAGCAGGTGAAATGTCAAGCCTACTGTCACAGGAAGAAAAACTTCCAAGCTATAACCTACAAATCGGTCGATTATGTCATCTCTAATCACAGCTACACAGACATGCAATGTTTCACATACTTTCTTTCAACATTTTAATAAACTGATTTTTTCAAAACAGTTCCCAAATATTGAACTCAAAATATACTTGACCTCTGTAACATGATAACACAGATGGTAGAATAAAAAAAAAAATACACCCATCATGCACGAACCATAACAATGTCAATGCTAATATTTTTAATTCTGCAGTTATTTAAACAAAGGGGATTAGTCTTAACTATCTATAACGTATAACTAACCAACCGTTTTCAAAACAAAATCCAACAATGTATCAACATTTTGAACTAGAAATAAATTGTTGCACGTCAATTAATCTTTGTAGAACACCGTCAGCAGCGGACCAATGTAACAAAGAGATTTCATTATCATCAATAAAGCAAAATGTCATTTGATCGGGGTGTACAATGTAAGTCTCAGAAATCGCTAACAGCCATAATACCAGTTTCACGTTCGCCGGCAGAAAGTCTAAATGTTAGACCACAGCAGACGAGCAATGAGTCAGTCCTAGAAACAGGTACAGGAGAATTCTCTCGCATGCCAGATGGCGAACTTTTTTTCTCGTAAGAAACGAAGGTCAGAATTTCAGAACTACAGTAAAACAAAGACCAAAGCTAACAGACATTTATCCTAGTACAGAAATTAACATTAGTTGTGTTTCACTGTCAGTTTGTTGTGTTTCACTGTCAATTAGTTGTGTTGCACTGTCAGTTTGTTGTGTTTCACTGTTATTTATTTCACGGCCATTAGTTGTGCTTCACTGTCAATCTGTTGAGCCAATTGTTGTGCAAATTGAGCTATATGGGCCTTTACATTAATCTACATGTCAACATATTTTTGAAAGAGGAGAGTGGTATTAAAGTCTTCATCTTTAAAAATACAATTTCTAAATTATGTACACTAGATCACCATTATTATGCAATTATTTTACTTGGTGTTAATAGGACCTACATTTCATTTTGCAAGTGCAAAGACTATGGAAAGTTAATTTCAACTTATGTTTCTATTCTACTACAAGATTTTTTCTTCAAAGTCGATCTGTTTTTTTTAAATTAAAGTTAATGGAACAAAACTAGAATTTTTGTTGTTTAGTAATGTATTTTTTTTTTTTGACAATATATCATTTTTCACAAGACCCTTATACAGGGTGCATCAAAAAATTTATGCACACTTTGAACTGTTATAGACAATTTATTTCACATTCTACAATGTTAAATTTCTGTGATAAATTTCGTTTGAGTTTTGAAGAGTGGACATTCGAGCATACCTGGATCACAAGGGACCAATCGAGTTTTCTGCACGCTCTCCAGACCTCACACCGCTGGATTTCTTCTTATAGGGCACAGTTAAAGATGAGGTGTACAAACGTAAACCATGTAACCTGGACACACTGTGGAATGAGATTCAGGCGGTGCATGCAGAAATCTCAGTCGACTCTTTGGTACGATGCATGGGATCAGTGTTGACTCATACTCAGCTATGTATTGATGCTGAAGGCCACCAGTTTTGAATATTTATTTACATTAATCTTATTTTCTTTTTCTAATTAGATATTAAGCTTTACATGTCCAGAAATTTAGTGTTGTAGAACAGGAAATAAATTGTCTATGACAGTTCAAAGTGTGCATACATTTTTTGACGCACCTTGTATTTGTTTCAAGTCATTATATTTAATGCAATTTAACTTAGATGTAATGTAATTTAAAATTTGATACAAAGAATCTATTGTTAGTACAAATGTTTTTAATCATAAAATATTAAATAGGACAAAAGTGTGCAAATTAATACTTGAACCCCTTTCCTTTGGTATGATGATACGAGTACAATTATTTCTTTTGTCCCAAGTGCAACAAGTGAATGTAAACTATTGTTACTCATAAATATAATACACAAATCTCATTAGAGAGAGTTGGGAAGCATCTATGATTATATGTTTCTTTTAAGATATATCAGCCTACTCAAAATTGCACTCAGATCTATTAAAGTAATCAGAAAATTAAAACTTATCATTTAAAAGTGTTATTCTTAAAAAAAAAAAGGTTTATTTTATGAAAATTTTTTTTTCCTCCATTGCTTGTAAATAAAAAGAGTCTATCATGCCTTTTAGACATCATTTCAAAGAGACTCAATCATCCACTCACATTACTTTGAAAAGGCTAAATACAATCTAGAATGCAAAGGGAGGGATGTGGGTACTGAATATTTTTGTCACTGCAATTATTTAGAATTGCTGGAAGGTATCAACATGAAAGTTACTTTTGTGAGTTATAAATCCTTTGTCTTATTTACAGTCTTTGACTGATGTTAGAATTCTTTGATTTTGTTCAGCCTCAAAAAAATATTAAAAAATCCTTAGTGGCTTTAAGTTCCATGGTGAGATGGTTATAAAATCAGTTAAACCTTTAACAAAGCTGCTTTAAATATTTAGAAGAGCATAAACTCACCTGCTTCGAGGCAGAAACATAGATCCTTCAATGAAAACAGATCCAGACAATAGTATATACCAGCATTGAGCTAGTTCTCCATGACTGCAATATGATTTCAAAAAAAAAAAGAAAGTTAAAAAAAAATGATCAGATTTATTTAAAATTTAACCCATATTTACATTTCCACTACATATTACACCATAATTTTTTTTAAGCAGATGAAAACTACCTCATAATAAGAGGTTTAATATATATTTAATGTTTTTTTTTCATTCTATTTGTCAAAAATTATTGTTACCTCTTTTTAACACTGAGACGGTTGTAGTTGGCTAGAAATTGCATACTTAAATTATTTAAAGTAACAAAAGTGTACTAATTGTTTTTATTCATTTTGCTCTATTCTTAATTTTTAATAACAACTCTTCAAACCATTCTTTCACATACAGACTAAAACTTAATTAAGAGAAGGTAAGCGCTCCCAAGGTGGTAAAAAAAAGCGCTACAAAGACACCCTCAAAACTTCTCTAAAGGAGTTCAACATTGACCCAGGCACCTGGGAGACAGAGGCACATGACAGAGTATCATGGCGCCGCGCTGTGAGATCCGGCGCACAGGTTGCTGAGGAAAAAAGAACAACGCTTGCGAAAGAAAAACGCCAGAGAAGGAAAGCAAGGCAGACGACACTAGTTCCAGCTGGAATTACCTGCCCAGAGTGCGGCCGAACATTCCGGGCTCGCATAGGTCTCACCAGCCACATGAGGAGGCACAAAACCCCAGTGCAAAGCCCTCAGCCCACTGGATGACAAAGTGGTCATCATCGAACCACGATGGACGAACTATATATATATATAAAACTTTTTGAACAAACATAAGCACTGCTAATATTGGTGATATTTCAATTACTTTTCCCATAAGATCCTATATTATGCCTGTTAAATATATATATATATATGTGTGTGTGTGATTCCTTTTCTAAGTGTAATGCTAATTTAAGCCTACAAAATTATTATACACTTTAGTTATTCAGATAATAAACTTGTATAAATAATTGGTTATATAAAAAAAAATATTAATTATTCACTCTTGAATTTTGAAAAATGAGCTCAGATAAAAAAAAAATCCCTATACAATATAGTCATGAAGTAGAACATGATCAAGCAGCATTTAATAAGTTACATTTTCAAAACCCTTTATGTTTACAATGCTAATAAATATTTTTAAAATTATTTTTTATTAAATTTATAAATTAAATACAAATTAAATATTCACAAACAAATACAAGTATCATATTTTGTTGTTTTTTTAATTTCTAGAATTTTTTCTTGAGATCAATCCATATTATACATTGTTCAGCTCTAATGCTGGGTAATAGGTTCTAGACAACCAGTAAGTAAATTCACTTATGATGCACATTTTTATGGTATGACCACCACTTGATAAAATTGTCCAGTAGTCATCAAACCATTATAATTCAAATGACTACCATAAGAGATACAAATTAAGATGTGGAAAGGGAGATAATAATTTAAATTGGCTCTTGTTTTTACATTAATTTTTAAGTTTAAAAGATTCTCTTGTTCAAATGTTTCTTTTTTTAAACTCACATAGATGTTAAAAATGGGTGCAATTGACCTTTTGTTTTAATAAAATCAGTATGCAAACAAAACCTTTGTAAACGTAAGATGAAATTGGCATTCCATGTCTTTCAAATATAAATATCTAATTGTCATTATATTTCTCATTTAAAGCACACAAACTTACTAATTTACCCTATAGCAAGAAAGGTGGTGTGACTTAAGTTATCAATTTAATATTACACATTATAAAGAGTTTGCAACAATACTCTGTCAATTTAAATTGTGATGTAAATGTAATTTAGGTGTCATATCTTCTTCTTCTTCTTATATAATACAGACGTTACTTCAAAAAAAGAAAATGGTAACGTCCTGCGTCAACTGACTTAATAGGACATGTAGGAGCGTGTTAAACAAACTCCTTAGCCATCTTCTTTTCTATTGTTTTTAGAATGTTTTCAACACATACAGATGACAAAAATTTTAAATTCTGGAATGGTGTCCACTGAAACATCAAAAAATGTCAGACTGTTGGGCTAGTTCCCACCTTTCAGACCTTGCATGGGGTAGATGATGTAGAGGTCATCTGTTTCTGTGGCACACAGTTAATGATGGTGCCGTGTAGCCAGCACAACAGCCAACCACCTTTACTATTCATGTACCCATTAGAGCTGGGTAGACTCAGAGGCACCCTAATGATCCCAAAATTTAAAATCCCGGTCTTCAGCAGGATTCAAAACTGGGACCCCTCGGTTTGACTAAAGGGTTAAAATAAAATTTATTTATAATTGAAAGAAACTAAGATATATTATAAATATAGTTTAATAGAATAAGAAAAAAATAATTCTACATACCAATAAATGATATCATTGGCTTCTCGTAATTCATAACGAGCAGTAGCACACAAGGTCTGTAGAGTCTGTTCTCTTAATCCGGAGAGAGCCTCCATGCCATGAAGGTAGGTAAAGATAATCTGCAAATCCTAAACAGAAAAAGACATTGGCACAAGGAAGATTACAAAATTTTTTCTTTTTTTTTTAAATAGGTGATCACTTATTATTAAGATTTCTTTTTTTTTTACAGTACTGATTTTGTTCACATATATTCTTTTTTTCTTTTTTTTTAATTGACACACAACTAATTAACGATTAAAATTCTTATTATAATAATGTCACACTATTATTCAAAATTTAAAACTACAGAAATTTTATAATAATTATATTACATTGATATCTGTATTTGGGTATTAAGTATTTAGAATAATTTACATGATGTAAAAATGTTTTCAATTACCTTGTCTGATCGAGTACCGGGAGGTTTCTTGAGACATTGAATAAACAATCCAATGTCCGTTGCCATAGTTTAAGTAGAATTGTAGGATTAACTTCCAGAACATTCAAAACTAATTGATCAATGGATATAACTACTGTTAATGCTGCTTTGAAAGCCGTTGTGGTGACTATCAAGATGTCTATCTTTGTAATACAAAATCACAAAACACATTTTCAAAGGCTACCAAAGACTTAGCACAATCAGATACTCCTTTCATTTCTTATTTTATTGCATTTTAACAACAAAAAAAAAGTTCTACATTGTCTTTAATCAGAATCCCTTTTAAGAATAACTTCCTTTATTTCTTTCTGTAGAATAACTATATTTGTCAATGACAAATTATCCAATGGAAATAAATCCAAAATAATCCAAAGCTAGTCAATCTTGTGTCTTGCAAAATATAAAAAGTAGCGCTGTAGAAAAACAAAATTTCAATAGCAATAATTAAATATCAGCCAATAAACGCATGGTTAACTTATTTTTTTAATAAAATATGTACATCTTTATTGTCATTTGAATTGTACAAAAGAATAAATGAGAAGCAATACTTTGAGCACATAAATTACAGCAAGTATGTATAAAGCTGTATCACACAAAAAAATTATCTTATATAGGGACGGAAATAATAATACAGTCTGCTGACTTGTATCATAATAATACTGTACAACTAAAATTAAAAGTAAATTTCCTCTTTCAGACCGTGACAGTTAGCACTTTCAGACCATGGGTCATCTGTTTCTTTGGCTAACAGTTAACAAGCAGGGTGTTATGTGACCAGCACAAGGACCAATTGCCTTTACTTTCCCAACTTAAATCAGTTACCCATTAGAGTTGGCTGGACTCAGGGGAGCCCAAAAAAAAATAAATCTTAGCCTTCACAGAGATTTAAACCCAGGACCCCAGGTCCAGAAGCCAAGCGCTTAACCACTCAACCCACATGCCCCCATAGTACAATTAGATCTTACTTATTTTATACAGAATCTAATAGAATCCAAATTTTATGTTAATTTAATTAGATATATTATATATAGATCTAGAATAATCTGGAAAAATGCCTATCTAGACTATTCTAGACAGTGCCAATATATTCTACTAAGTGTAACTAAGTAACATGGAGACTTGATCTAGATAATTTAATATTTTAATCTAGATAATAGATTCATCATAACTAGACTTTAATGACTTTATAGACTCTCACTCTGGTTAAACTCTGGTATAATTGATTATCATTGTTAAGTATTTAAGTTACAATGTAACAATCACAAGCATTATTTCAGTGTTCCCTTGGCCTTGGGCCATGGGGGATATGTTCCAAGATACTAAGCCGTTTAAGCCAGCATAAATCGAATTTCCATGAAAGATGCTTTATTTATAATTATAATATTTCATAAATATTACAAATGTAGATCTAATTATTAAATTTCTAGACTGTCTATACTCTATTAGTATTAGTAGTCCTAAGGCTAAAGTATTTATAAGTAGAATCTAGGTTTGATAATTAATCATTATCAATATCATCGCTAGAATCTAAAATCTAGTAGACTATAGAATAAAATACTATAGATTCTATAGATCTATGAATTATACTCAGTATTGTCAGTATAAATAGATCTATAATATAAATTAAGTAATAATCTAGAATCTAGAATATAATATTCTAGATTCTAGATGAGTAGATCTATTATTATAGATCTAATATTAATAAAATAATAATAATTATAATGTTGTCATGTTGTCTTATGTCTAGTACACTAGACTAGATCTAGTACTAGTAGTAGTAACTAGTAGATCTAGTAAGTAGTAGGTTCTACTCTAAGTACTAACTCTAACTAGTCTAACTCTACTCTTACTCTAGGCTAGGCAAGTGCCAAGTCGAAGTCAATGAAAATGAAATGATGGTGAAATTTCGTGAATCAGAATACTGTTACTTGACTTAGGACTTCTAGTGAGTCTAGTGTTGAATACAAAAATGATTTTTAAATTAAAATAAAATGCCAAATGAAATAAAAAATCTTTTAACTTAACTTTAAAGTTTAACATTAACATAACATCATTACAATTTACATTGATTGATTGAATTGAAAAAATTTTAAAAATAATAAAAAGTCTAGAGATTAAATGATTAGATCTAGATTATGCAAAAAAAATATTGATTCTTACGCCTTCTACGGTACAAAGAACTGAAAAAAAATGATTAGAGAAAGTAGACTATAGAGTACAATTCTTAAAAAAAAGCTAAAACTTAAACTCGATTAGATTATTTATTTAATATTTTCATTCATCAATGAATTGCTGTCGCCATCTTGTTTATTGTCAGAATGAGGCTATTTCCGGTTCCATCTTTTTTTTTTAAAGCCCACCTTCAGTATTGTATTGGTGAAGGGATAGGCAGAAATAAAAAAAAGGTTTATTTTTTTCTAGATCCCTGTCCTAAATCACAACAACGTCCAAAAGAGAGAGGTGTATTGTAGTATGTGCCAAATGGCCATGATCCAGGTCGGCAAAATTCCAGGGTCTGTTGTTTTAAAGACCGAAATCAAAATTATCTTTTATGTAAAAAAAAAAATCGAAAAAAATGTTGGTCCATATCTGCGCGGAAAACCATAAGAGAATATGCTACTTTGTTTTTTTTTTTCAAGACAAAGCATGAAAACATAAAAAAGTAACTACCTGACCAATATTTTTAAAACGTACACTATTGTATCTATAAATGATTTTACTTACAAACAATATGAGTACAAATTCTTTATTAACTCATGATTCGAAAAAGAATTAGCGTATTAGCGATTTAGTCCATCTTCTTCGTATAAGTTACAGACGTGTCACTTCAAAGGAACAGATTACGTCTTGCTTTGACACGCATACAATGATTGTTCGACGCTCTAGTAAAATTCGGCCGTTTCAGTGTGAATAAGATTTGAAAAATCGAGTAGGTATATAGATCTAAATATATTGAAATTTCTTCAAACAATGTTTTGAATATTATTAGCGGTCCGATATCCTATTTCACTTGAGAAAAAAAAGATCTGCAGGTTAAGAAATATGCTAATTCAGAGGTAGGGGGTTTGTGTATTTTACATCAGATTTTGGACGAAGTGGTCGGTTCTTTCAATTGTGGAACTTTATTTTAATCAGATTTTTGACTAAGTGGTCGATTAATCTTTCAATTGTGGAACTTTATTTTAATCAGACTTTGGACGAAGTGGTCGGTTCTTTCAATTGTGGAACTTTATTAAATTTTAATCAGATTTTGGACGAAGTGGTCGGTTAATCTTTCAATTGTGGAACTTTATTTTAATCAGATTTTGGACGAAGT
>JADKLZ010070230.1:0-18988 GCA_021533235.1 Biomphalaria straminea | reverse complement strand
TAATTTATTTAATGTATTATTATTTATTATGATAAATTATTATCTATAGTCTAATAATAATAGTTATAGTATTCTATAGTTACTTACTAGAATGTCTAGATATAGATTTCTAGATCTATCTTATACTTATCTCATTGATTGGTATCATACTGATACTTGTGTAACGTAACATACTTTTACTATTGTTACATTACATAGTGACATAATGACATAGTCATATAGTAATTAATCTTAATAAAAAAATTACCAATTAAGACTAAGACTTCTTTATTGATCCTTATGGAAATTTGTTGTGATTACAAGGACTCTTTTCTCATATAAAGACAACACAACAGAAACATACACATTGACAGAACAGACACAACATATAGAGTTAACTTATTGACTGCTGGTAGTTAATTATTTTGTTTGGTATCTCGAACAAAGGAAAGAAGTTGTATTTGACTGAAGTGGTGGTATAAGGATTTGCTGAATTATTTCCTTAGGTCATCGCCCAAGTGAACACACATGAAAAGAAACAATAGATAACTACAATCTTCCACTTTCATATGCTCTTCGCTAACAGAGTGGTTAGCGTGTTGGCCTGAGAAGGCTTTAGCTCATGAGTTTGAATTCAGGTTGTTCACTTTAAAAAAAAAAAAACTTCATAGAACGATCACCCAAATATCCCTGTTCTTTCTCCCCCACCCTTTTCATAGTGTATTGAGAAATCTAAAAGCATGAAATTGTGCTAAGCAAAAGCAATTGGTAAAAATATTTCTATTTGCAAAGATTTATTATTGTTAGTCTACATCAATTAAAAATTTAATTACATGACTGAACCAAACTAATTAATATTAGCTTATAAATTTATTTTTTTAAATATTTTTTTGTATTTCTTTTATCATTTTGCAAGCATCTCAAGTGTTGTAAGTTAGCTTAAAAATTAAATAGTTAGTGCTAAATATGATATATAATTTATATTTTCAGAAAAAAATGGCAGATGAGGAAACAAGCAGAACAGATTCTCATCAGAGCAGTTCCCCTGCTACTCCAAGTATTAGCAATCCTGGAACACCACGATCAGAGGTATCCCAGGACATTAGGGCCACGCCACCACTTGCTAGAGCAACTCCACCTCTAGCTAGGGCCACACCTCCACTTGCAAGAGCCACACCTCCACTCACACCAGGCCAGCCTCAACTTGCTCATGGCCAACCGGTGTTGCCAGTTAGAACAGCTACACAGGCTCCTCCAGCACCATCACCACTGGCTCACCTTCATCACCACCAGAGTAAATATGCTTCACTTTTAGCTGTTATAGAAGACATGGGTAGAGACATACGGCCAACTTATGCTGGCAACAGAAGCTCAACAGAGAGGCTAAAAAGGAGTATAGTGCATGCTAGAATACTCGTACGAGAATGTTTAATGGAGTGTGAAAGAAGTGCTCGGACCTGATTATTTACTCAATAAATATATTTAATTTCATTTCATTATAGAAAGTATGTATGTTCCATCTGAATTGTAAGTTTTGTTGTTTTCAAATATTTAAATTGTACTACCAACCACACTAATGTTTGCTTTGATTAAGATAAGTATTTTTTATTGATTTTTATACTTCTTGTCACCAGACTGTGACGCCGGGGATTGTATTATTTGAAATAATATTGACGAAGATGATCTAGGATTCACTCGAGTAATGCTTTGATAATAAAATACTGGAACCTTTATTTAAATCCAACATAAGTACAGCTATGTACAAATAAGTATCAATAAAACTTGTAATTGAATAAAAACATTCTTTATATGTAAAAATATTAGATCTACAAAACGTGACTGTTCTCCAACAGAATCAAAACTCAACTGACTAGCCACGCTCTGCAACCACGTCTCTTTGCAACAGCTAATTAATTCCAACCAATCAAATTTGAATTGAGATGTCTGCAAAGCACGTGGCTGAAATTCTAGAAGAAACTAAAATTGCAGCTGGGATTTTTTTGGGGGGGGGGGGGGGAATGGCCTTGACTCGTGAATAAACAACAAAACAAAATGTGCGTATGTGACACTTCTCTATTGGTCTAACATTTCTATTGAACTAATTTTAAATTTATACAGCTGTCATTCTCTAAAAGTCATCATTTTAGCTTATAATTTTCAATCCAAAGCTACCGTATATCAAATATTATATATGTACACAACTCTCAATCAATTACTGAATTAAGTTAACATTAACCCACTAGGAATGAATGATATATTTCTTAAAAACTGGAATAACCCATTTATGTAAACTTCAAATGGGAAAAAAAAAGAAGCCTTATGGTGCAACAGTTTTTGCTTCTAGTCTAATTGCGGCAATTAGAGTTAGATTATATTCATAACACAATAAAATATTAAGTTATTATGGATATTTTAAGTCTTTAAACACATTTGATCTGTTTTCATGTAATGTAAAGCATATTAAAAATATTTCTGACAACACTATACAACTTGATCATTTGTAACCAAAAATATATTCTTAATACAGTAAAATGTCAAAACAATTTAGGTACCATAAAAAACAGTTCCATCTTGTATTTTAAAAAACATATACTTTTTTTTTTTTACACAGTGAAACCTCTGCTTATAATTTTTAAAATCATTTTTTACTTGGCAGCTGAAATAGGTACAACGAAAGACACTGCAGTTAATTTCACCCTTATTCGATAGTGGTTATGAGCAAAATTACTTCTATATCAGCCTGTTGAGAACAATTGCCAATTTGGTTGATCTGGCTAAATACTACAAAGAACATAGGTTAAATACAACAAAGTGTACTAAATTTTTGTTAAGATAAGTTGATCATCTCTGTTGAAGTAAGAAGTACAACTGACCATCTGTTAGAGGGGCTTATTGGGACAGTGTTTGGTCAAGTGTCTGCAATCTGTATGTCCATTCTTAGATTATAATTTTTCTAGATGGTAGAAATGTTTTGTCTTACCCATATATATATATATATATATATATATATAAATAAATGCTTTGCAAGCTGCTGGAAATGTATTTTAATGGTATTATTTGATGAAGTATTTTGAAAGGTTTTAATGTTGGTAACTCTTAGAAGTGAGTGACATTTACACCATTTAAAACATAATGTCGATTTAATGTAACCTGCTAAGGTTGTTCTTGCTTTAAAATGATTCTTATTAAATATATTTAACTGCCCTTAATGATGGTAATGGTGCTAAATAGAATTAATTCTTTCTCTCCAAATTGACGATACCATCATTGATTTTACCCCATTCTCACAGCCTAATCGACAATATTATCATTGATGCTTTAAAAGTCATTTGTTTTATTTCCTCCCAAAATCATTTTAGTTGCTTATAATTTTATCTTGACTTTGGAAAAAAATTTGTTTTTCAATTAAGCTTTTACTTTAAAATTCCATTATCCAAAATTAATTTTTTGGTTTTATTAGCATCAATTTATTTTATCTAAGAAGGGCATGCATTCCCCTTAAATTGTTTACCAAATATAACATTTTCTGTTTATAAATAATGGGTAGTGAAATATATATGAACAAAATGAATGATTTCATCAAATTTGAAAAATAATAATTATGTATAGAAAGAGTTAAAACAAAACAACATAATGTATAATTGCTTGGTGAAGTGCAGAAACACAAAAAAACAACATTTTATCACATTAAAATATTTAATCAAAATTCCATTTCCATAAATGCAAAGAATGATCATAAAAAGAGCATGTTGATACTATAGCCGTTCTTTCTTCTGTTTTTAACCTGCACCAATCGGCACCATAAGCTAGATTGTGATCTTGATACTCAACAGATATACTCAACGAATTATTGCCTGTTGAAATAATATTTACAGCCAAAGCATCAGACTAAATTCTAAAGAAGCTGTGAAAAATTATTAGTTATTATTAGTGTAAAGCTTTTTTCAATTGTATTTCTATTATTAATGGTAACAGAATTTTCTATGGAAAAATACATGTTGTTGAACACATTTCATTATTTTTTTGTTGCTACAGTATACACATTAAAATTGTTGATTGCAATGTTTCCAAATCTTATTTTTAAAATACTGTTAAATTGGTCTTTTATAGTATTATATCAAGCATACTACACAAACCTATTTCTCTACAGTTGATTATATGAGCTCCATTGTACATTGTAGCTGTCAGAATACTAGTTCCAAAAAAAGGATCCCATTTTATCCTCCAAATGCCACCACCAAGAGCAATGGAGTCCAGTGCCTCTTTCCATTGTCTGTTATCCCAGATGATTAAATTCTCATCATAACTGCAGGGTAAATGTATCACTTGAAAAACTATTAAAGCAGTTAAGATCAGTATTTTAATAACACTTTGTATCATGTTCATACAAGGGGATTTATCTAAGTCAACTAGCTGTAGCAATGTAGCAATCATTTTCACATGTACTTCATAATTGAATCTTATGAGTATGTAAAGCACTGGCAGATTTGTTTCTTTGATGGTATTGACATTTTCTCTATTATTTTGATAAATAAACTCTTGAATAATGACAAAACAATGTGGCATATTATCCCAGTGAGTTGATTTTAAAAAGTGATTTTCAGTTTACATACACACTTTATAGTTATTTTAACTGTGAAAAAGTTAATACTGATACCATGAACTTCTTTTAATCTTCAAGATGAAAGAACTACAATTGTAGCCTTTCTTGTGTAAGTCACCAAGGATTAGGGAGGTAAAAAATATTGTATGGATGATTAAGCTACTTTTACATATTAGGTCACAGATGACCCATATGGCTAACATCTATCAGCTTCATGAAAAATAAAAAGGTAGTGTTATAACTCTATTGGCAACAGGATAGGGTTAACAGTGTGTGATCAGCTGCCATGTGACACAGCCCAGTAACACTATTCAGCATGTATTATGGCAGTCAATTATGTTAAAGAAAAGGACAGTGCTGGTTAGAACTCCCCTCGAACAAACCATCAGTGAAATGTTCATGTGATCAGTATTATAATTTCAAGAAGGTCCTTGGGAACCATATATAGATAGTTTGTAAGAAAGTCCAGTTAGTTCAGCACAGCAAAGCAGTCTGGTGCAGTGAGTCCTCGATAATGTAGCAGTACAAGCTAAGGGTTAAAGTTAAGTACAGAAGTAGGATTATGTACTGTAAATCATTTGTGAAGTCAATTGTGTATTATTGGCTGTTATTAATTGGTTAGTAAACAATCAAATAATTTTGGAACTCTTTGTTATCAAGTTATTGAGTTAAATGTGTTCTGTTGAGCAGCATTTACTGAGCCTGAGCAAATAAGCTACAATGTATGACATCCATACACCTTACCTTCCAGTAGCTACTATATGTTCATTTACGGGATGACTCTGAATGCTGCAAACACCCATAGAATGTCTGAAATAAAATTATATAAGAACTGTATAACTAATGCACAAGTTTATTTCAATACTAAATATTAGTTAACACTTGCAGAATTGTAAATATTAGCATTTTTTTAAAAATACTACAACAAAATAAAGATATAGGTAGCAAAAAAGGTTTCTACTTATTAATAGATGTGTTACTCTTGTGGATTTTACTACAAGGATTAACTTAACATCCATACAAACATCCATCCATCCCAGTGACGCTACAGCCCTTGAAGGGCTCTGGCCTGCTTGCACACATTCTTCCATTCGGATCTCTCCTGGGCCTTTCGTCTCCGTGCCATAACCCCAAGCTGTTGCAGATCTGCTTCCACATCATCAATCCAATGCATTCGGGGTCTGCCTTTGGGTCGCCTGCCTTTTGGTTTTTGTCGTTATACGATCTTTGCTCCCCTGTTATCTGGCATTCTTTCAAGGTGAACATCCATACAAACATTTTATATAAATATCATCTAACTCTGAGCTATATAAAGCTTCAAGCAATGATGTTCTTATAGCAGTCCATGAAATGTGTGATGATGCAGACTAATAGGATTTTTTTTATACTGTAATGAGAAAACAATGCTATTCTGCACAATGACATAATCCTATAAGTACAGAGAAACATTTTCCCTTACATAGTCATTGGTAGGCTCTTGGGTGATGATGCAACTAAGATGCTGGTAGCAATTTATTGACCAGCTTCCAAATGGAACAGCTGAAGAACTCTTACAAAGCTCAGTGCACATACCCTTGAGAACCAAAAAAAAAAAAAACTAAACTCTATACCCTATCCCTCCTGTAGACAATGACTTCAGATATGCCAAAATATGTTACCACAGCAGTGCCTTTGCACTAACTACAAAGCTTATTATCGTCTCTCACTCTGCCTGTCTGGTACAAATTTTGTAAAACATTATTTCTACCCATTCTCAAATTAGTTGTAAACATGAATCGATAAAACAAATTAACCAATTAAGTAATGATAATTACTTACTTGTGCTTGATAAAGAAAAGGGAAATACATCTTACAGTATAGTGAGGCAAGCTATAAATGTGAAGTTTTTTTTTTCTGGTATGTAATCTATTTTTTTTTTAAAGTATTCTTCATATTTTGCTTGTAATTAGTATTGATTATATCTTTTTTAAATGCATCAACATATAAATAAAGCTTTAACTTGTTTAAATTTAGTGTAAATATAATTACATTTTGTTCTTATCTGGATAGATACAGATATTCAGTAATGAAACTAGATCTATATAATGAGAGGTTTGGTAAGGGAAAAACATTTATTTCATAAAGTATATTTAATTTAACTATTTCAAAACATTATTGAATCATATAAATGCTCTATAGTTTTAAAAAAAAATGTACCTTTTAATGCAGAATGTAGGGTGTGACATCAATTATGTTTAATTTAGCTATTTCAAACCTATAAAAACATTATTGTATCATATAAATACTCTGGTTAAAAAAAATTACCTTTTACTGCAGAATGTAGGGTGTGACAAATCTCTAGCATCCCATACTTTAAATTTTGCATCATCTCCCCCTAAATGAAATATTACAATTATAGTTGTTTGTAAATGAGGAAAAAAATATTATTTGTAAAAATTTCATTCAATTTCAATATAATTTTAAAATCATTTAAATCTACTTAAAAATTGGGAAAAAAAAACAAAAAAAAACTTATTTTTAAAATTTGTGACCAAACAGATGTAGGATACATATATGACAAAAACAAACAAAAAAAAAAACAACAACATATTCTTAGGGCTGTTTTCTAAGAGTTAGCTTTTCTTCCACAGTATTTAGAAGATTGAGACTTCAAAAATTACTGATAATGACAGATGAGGCAATCCCATATATGGTGACTGTTTTGAAAAATTGCTTTTGGGTTTCTACTGCTATAAACTGTCATTATATATATATATAATGAGTAACATGTAGATGCTGATTTGTTTTAAACTTACTGTAAAATAGTAAATATAAATGCTTTTGGGCTCATTAAAAGCTAATGTTTATTTTAAATTCAATTAAAATATGTTTTTATTTTTAATTTGTTTGATCAGTAGACATTAAAAAGTTCTCTAATGAACAATGTAAATGAATTGCTTAAACAGTAGGCTTACAAATTTACTCAAAATTAAAGAATAAAATCTTTTGCACATGAAATGCACACAGTTTCGGAGTACACAGAAGACTGGAGTAAAATTACATTCAGGACACAAGTGGGGTGGGTATGATTTAGCTTAGTTTTTATTAGCTCAGAGTTTCATCGCCTGTATTTTATGCCTCGTTATAAGCTATTCTTTGATCCTCGTAGCCAGAAACTTTAACACTCAAAACTCCATGTCATAACAATAAAACATAAAAGTACTAATTCAATTAAAAAAAAAAAAGAATATCAGAATAGATTTTTCTATGCAACCACTATGCTTTAATGTTATTTTCAAAGCTGCTAATATCATGCTCAAAGGTGTACCTGTGTAAACAATGTCTGGATTAAAGTGGTCAAATGCTGTTATCCATGCCTCATACTCATGTGCCTTCCATTTTGAGACTTGACTCATTTCTTTATCAATTTTATATATTGATATATTACCATGGGAATCAGAGGCAGTCAGTAACTTTTTATGTGCTGGTATAAAGACAATTTAAGCAATTATTCCTTAATAGAATTGCATTAAGAAGTTTCATGTACCTAATCTACATTTTAATCTATATTTAAGTAAATTTCTTTATTAACAATCATTTTTTTTTCTAATTGTTTACTAATTATATTAAGTTACATAAACATTAACCTGTGGTTCAGACCTGACCATCCTAATGAAAGCCCTAGGGAAGATGAAGACAGTTCACACATAGCCAATGTTTCTATGGAGTTATCCTCTGGATTTAAATTTAGTACCTAGTGTTTAAATTATAAATATTATGATAGATAAATGTGTTCCCAAAAATCTATAAATATTAAACACTAAACAAGATGATGTAAGCAGGCACTGTGAGTCAATCATATTCCCATATTGCACCACACACAAACTCATACCTTTTCACATTTACAAAAGTGATCATAAACAGACTGATAAAATGTCAACTTGTTTTATAATGATGTTTCAAGATTTGGAAGATTCAAAAGCTGGTCTTAAGTATGATCAAATGTAATTTTCTTGAGGCAAAAGGGTGGAAATAGTAGCTTTCTTGAGTAAACATTAATTGTGATTGACAGGATGAAACGCCAGACATTCTTGTTTAGCCTGGACTTCATTTTGTCCAAATGTGGGGATGCAGATAGTTTCAATAACCACATTTTACAATAATAATTGTGCAACATTGGCTCATTTTCCTTGAACTCTCTTATTTGTAGGTCAAAACGTCCCAGTCAGCAAAAACATTAAGCTCAGCAAGTAGGATTTGTTTTAGCAGGTTAGTATTTAGTAAAAAAATGTTTTACATGTTTCGGATGTTCAATAAGAGTTGAAGATAGTTTACTTTCTAGTCCAAACCTCCAGCAGAGCGATGGGGGATGGGAGCTGGAAGAGCCATTGATAAATCCAAGCAACAGTCCAGTGCGCAAACCACATGACCAGGCAGACATCCAAATCAGCAAATAAGCAAGTGATCCAATTAATAAGAGGTCTGATTAACCAGATTTAGCTGTAGTTAGTATGATACAGGTTGTTCCTTAATTCTGAACTTATCGCACCATGTGCAATTCTATTGTATCTAAGGCACAGTGAATTTAGCTAATATAAAATTTTTAGTCTTTCAATGTTTTATGATGTAATTCACAATTTTATAGCCCATAATATATTTTCTGGTTGCGAGAGCATCAATAAATGGTTTTAAGACACATACAGGTGAAAAGTAATCTCTAATTAAGTATTGGAGATTTTCATGGTTATCTGAGCAATATCAAAGATGCTTACTTGAACTTTACTGTTGACAACTACATAAATAAAAAAAAATTAATATGTAATTTTACCAGTAGTTCAATGCATGGCAGTTCATCTTTGAATCTTAAATCTTCTTTATTACCGTATCACTAGTTAGTGCCACATTTGTTTTAAAATAAGTTATAAGTCATAGAGTGAAAGTGTAATACTTTATTATTTTGAGCAAAACAAAATTAGATCCTGCAATGTTAAAATTGCAAAAAATACCTTTTAAAAAAGCATAACTTATCATCACTTAAATATTTAGTACACTGGATATACCCAAAAGATAGCAATTTATAGTTTTTACACTCTGTATGAAAATCTCCAATAGAAACATCCATTACTAATTCAAATTGTATTTAGATATTATAGAGCCATTTCAAATACTTTTTTTTGAGGAAAAATTATTTAACAAATATTCATTAAAGACAAAATAATGAAGAAAATCTTAAGTCATTTGTTTTTATATAAATCATGATCATATATATGAAAAAATAAACATCTAAAAAAAAAGTTTCATACCTGAATATATCCTTCTGCATTCACCAATCCAAACACAGCTTTATGTTCAATTGGACTATTTGGCCATTTGATGTCTAACACTCCACAAATGTCCAAACTAAGACATTTATCTAATGATGGCTTACACATTGCATCTTGAATCAACTTGTATAATATTATGCCTCCGTTCCTTTTTTGACTTGAGCAATGAGTGGAAGAAAGTTGATCCTCCAGTACATCTTCCTTCTGTTCACTAGTTGACCCACACTCAGCCTTTTGGACAAAATAATGCAAATATTAATGTAGTCAAAATAATATAGATATATTTCCTGTAGCAGTGACTTTAATAAATACATTTTGTTTAAAATATTCAAGAGAAGCTATAGTTTAATCCCTGGCTTGGCACAAAGGGATGCAGTTAGTTATTAAAAGATAGTTTTATTGTTCCAATCAAATAGAAATTCAGTTTGACTACAATTGACCAACTCACAGCATACCTACTGTAACAATAACAATATGAAATGAATATAGATTATAGATGCAAATACGAACAGCATTCACACATGAAACACATCACATATGACATATTCACTCACAACCAGAATCAGAATTCTATGACTATCTATAGTCTATGTACTTGTCATCGATGACAACAGGCATGATTTATTTATCATGGCCATGGCATGATGATGATACATGATTATATAACTAGAATCTAATCTAGATCTATAATTATAAGTGTATAAGTATAGATCTAGCTAGTATTTAAGTAAATTAAGGCTAAGGTCTAGGTCTAGGTTATTACTATTACTAACTATTAAACTAAGTAGGTCTAGGCTAATTTTAATTTCTAGACCTTCTAGTAGTTCTAGTTAATTCTAGTTCTAGACTTTCTACTAGACTTAGACTACACTTAGTTACACTACTTACTTAAGTTACTACTAGTAAAACTAGTAGTACTAGCTAGCACTACTAGAATCTAGATGATACATGGAACTATACTAATTAGTTCCATGGATGATAGATCTACTTGAAATTGAACTTCCTACTTTTAAGATTAAGTTTAGTCTTTCAACTTTGTTACTTTGTAAGTTATTAAAAAAAAATTATTAATGTTCAAATTTTATGTTGGTCTGCTCTACTCACTGAATTTAACTTTGTTGATTCTTCATCAAGTTTGTAAGTACCGCAAAGAAGAAATTGTTGTAAGCCTTCATACGGACAAAATTCAACTGAGTCGGCATTCAAACAAGTGTCTATTTTTTGTAGATTCATCTTTGTTTATAGATCTATATAGATTCTAGATCTAGAGTCTAGTCTAACCAGAGTCACTTGAAAGTCTACTTGACTGGCATAGAATAGATCTATTCATATCTTTGTAGCATATAGATCTAGGTCAGTGATTTAGGGATTTCCCTGTTAGTATATAGTTTGTTTCGCATTTTTACTTAGATCTGAGTCTAGACGGTAACTTCTAGAAAATGGCTTCGCGTGGCGTTGAACGTGTCCTTGCAAAGTGTGAGGCATGTATCAATGCTGGTAACTACTATGAAGCACACCAAATGTTCAGGACGGTTTCATTTAGGTATGACACTAAATTTATAAGTCTGAAATTTATCATTTCACCACTAGACTCTAGTCTTTAAATAAAGGTAAAATAAAAATCTTCCTTGTTCGTCACAGTTTGTGTCAGTAGCCGTAGGCGTATAAGTTAATATAACGTATTATCGATAACGAATGTTTGCCATAGATACCACGAACTTAGATAGTTCTAAACTGGATTCATTGCAACCATATTTACTATGCAAGTTTGTACCAGTGGTAATAGACTTGTGTATGATACAGCCAATCAGTGTTTCAAACAAAATATTGAACTAGATATTTACTAGATCAAGCCTAATCAAGCCCAACAAGGTACTGACAAGTACTGAAGTAGAGTAAAACAGGGTCGTCGAACAACGACGTTTTGTTAAGCTATTCGTACAATCCATTTATTATCTAAATAACTCCTTTATTTTAATGTTTATACCGGAGCAATCCTGTAGATTAGCGGTCCGCGCTCACAAAATGCCGATAATTAGCCAAAATAAAATTTAATTCATTATGTAAATAGTAAATAGTGTTTTGAATTAATTTGGTTGTAAAAAGTAACCTTTATATTTTGATTATACATCAATAAAATTCCCTTAGCGACTTCAATATGATCTGTGCGCTGCCATTTTGTTTTTTGATGATTTACAGTGGTGTTGCCAACTTGTAGTATTTTAAGAATTTTTTTTTGGCACATTTTGTTTATGATGTTTACATAAAGCAACTGCATATGTGCTAAACTAAATTATTTAGTTAACTATAGAAACTACTACCATTACTAGAAACTATTACTAAAATCTTGTTAATGGATGGATGGTTAGTTGGTTATTTAACTTATTTGATGGTTGCATGAGGTTGGGTGGCTGGTTGGTATGATGGATGGCTGTGGTTAGTTGAATGGTTGTGATTGTTGGTAGGTTGGTTGTTGTTAGATATATAGATGGGTGGTTGGCTGGTTGGCCTAGAACGCACATAGCATAATAAGTATTGCTGGCTGCTTGTGCTAAAGTAGGAAATATAGGCTAAATAATGAACTTTACATTCTGTATTAAAACATCAAGACAACTTCATAAACCAAATGACAGTGACACACAAATAAAACATTCATGGATGAGACATTTGTTAACATGCATGACTAGATTGACACATGAAATACGTGGACTTCTTCTTTTATTTTTAAAGTAACGTATGTTCAAGATTAGGCTATAGAGTAAAACAAAAAAGTATTATTATTGGTTAACTTTATGTTCATTCTACAATTTCTTCAATTCTTTCAACGTTATTGTTTATTTTTCTGGATTCAATCAAATCTATAGATCTATATTTCGTGCATTGACTGCCATTCTATAGGCATATCTTATATTATTCACTCCAAGCATAGATTTTCTTGATTAATTTGATTGCTGTAATTTAATAGTTTATATTTTATTTATTTTTTTAATAATACGGGAGGTGAAAAAAAAACCGAAATAAAACATAAGAAATAGTTATTATATAGATTGGTCATTATATTCATAGGCCTAACTAATAAATCTGGAAATAGATATAGATCTAAAACGATACCTCTGCATATGAAAAATTTAATTAGCCCTAAAAATATATACCTTGCTAGAACTAAAACAATTACTCTGCATATGAAAAATTTAGCCCTAAAAATATTTTTTTTTAAACCGCATAAAAATCGTTTTCTTTTAAAATAATATATAGAACTAGATCTAGCTACATTTGTAAACAAAATAATTATTTTTAGTTGGCAGCTTTTGAAATAATCTCCCTTATTTCCGGGCCAAAAATCTAGCTAAGTTGTTGATCTAGTCTTGACGACAAAAGAATGTCGTGAGACCGACCCGGACCGCTAATCTACAGGATTACCTATACCGGAATAGCTATATTGCTACTGCGCAGGCACCATTTTATCCCACTTTCGACATGTGGTGCTTCCTTTTCCTTGAGAAGGCATAGTTCATCCTCAGGTCAAAGTAGACAGATACGAAAAAAAAAAAATTGCCATCTTGGTAAACAAGGGGAGGGGTCATGGGATTAAGGCTATTTTTAAATCTGATGATGCATCATCTCAACGAGACTTATATTTTTGGCTTCTAAATAGATGAGGAAACACATGTGATTTATTAAATATGTTGTCTATTGAGCCAAATTTTTTTTAAAGGGGGGTGTCTGTTGTACATGGTGGATGTTAGTCTGGCAAACTATCTGGACAACATAACTTTTCTAGTGATAAAATTGCAACTAATGTATTGTAGTTTAAGATAATCTGGATGTAGACTAGATTAAAGTAATCTAGATTAGTTATAAAAGTTGTAAGATGCCAATTACATTAACTGAGGTATTTATTAAATCTTCACTTAGCCGTAACAAGCTACAGGTAAAACTAGTGTCCAATGACCTTGGTGTGAAATCATTTACAAGCCCAGAATGGAGATATAATATCTGAAATCCTACCCCCCCTTCCCAACCCCCTTCCCTTCAAGCTTACTGAGCATGCTATAAGAATGAAGGTGCTTTATATAAAAAAAAAAGAGAGGGGAGGGAGGAGTGGACTAACAACTGGTGTCAGGCCAGTTACATGAAGGCAATTTACCCATGTAACCCCTCCCCCTGTCCACTAAGCATGCCAGAACATTGGAGAGGGAGGAGTAGACTACAGATGTTGCCAATGTGTGACCTCAGTTGTACTGCTTGTAGTCACTGAGCATGCTTGTTAGATAGGGCACTTGACCTATATAACCCCTCCCCCCCATTTCCACTAAGCCTTGGTGTGACTCCAAACCTAGAATGGAGATACCAAGTGTGGGAAACCTGGAAAAGACATGTGTTCTGACTGCAGGTGTAAATGATTTATATATTAGATCTTATATTAAAGATTAAAATATATTTAAAATGATATTTTGTGGAGGTTTCTGTTGACCCTTACACAGTTTCCGGTTTTCCTGACAGGAAGGGAAATTGTCCGGTTTTCATTACGCGCGACGATACCGACCCTACCCCTCTTTGACATTATATTTAATTTTAAGAAGACATAGTGATACAATAAGTCATATCTATTTTTATTGAAAAAAGGATGAGGAATCCATTGATACTATCAGTTTTTTCATAGGTCAGACCATTACGAAGTTATAAATATTCAAAGTTGAAAATGGCCGCGACTTGGCTTAGGTTGTCCGACGACCCTGTTTTAGTATATTGTACTCAGTATAGTGTTGTAGTAATAGTAATAGTATTTTCAATCTATTCAATTCTATTGAATTGAGTTTAGGCTATGGCCAGGCTATGTCACATCAATGCCATCATCATTATGATAAATAAATGTCTATATTCTACTCTTTGACAAGGCCACAAGCTCACTTTCTTCACTTGTTGGAATTAAACTTTTTGATTGATCTTGATACTCCTTATTTTTCATTCTTATCGGTTTATATTATCTTATGGGCATCTTTGTGTCTGATATTTTATTAGATTTTTTAAAATTTCAAATTATTTGCAAGTTATGGTTCAGTGATACTTTGCTCTTGAACTGTCTTTTAATTTTAAGATTTTACTTATATGGTTTAACTCTTGTCAAAAATGTGAACATGGATTTGTTAGAAATCTCATTACTCTATTTTAAATCTGTTTCTTCATGTTTTCATAAATGAGATATCCCAAAACAGAATACACTAGCTGACCCTGGCTTAGCATGTCACACAAAGTTGGACGATGTAGAGAATTATATATACAGAGAAGAGAAAATTAGTTGTTCTACCTCCCCCTCTTTTTTTTTTTTTTGAGCTGTGCTCTCTGTCACCACAAAAGTTATGTGGGTTAACTCGCGTCCGATTTGCAGAAATAAAAGAGTTATCTTTCCATGACTTTTTCATCGAGGGTTAGAGAGTTGATGTGTGTGTGTGTGGTGTCCTGCATGGTTAGGCTATGTAGAGAATTATATATATACAGATAATAGTCAAGCAAAGGTTAAATAGTATTTTAGTTTTAAGTTTTGTTTGATTTGTATTTATTTATTTTGATAAGCATTGATACTTTGTATGATTTTTTAATAATGTCATTAAATGATGGATTCCTTATACATGTGATATCTTTTAATTTATTAAAACCCCTCTAAGGTATTTTGGGTTTTTGGCCTTTGTAGTTTTTATTTATTTATAATTTTTTTTGTTCATCTTAATTATTGCATTTTTCTATGTGGAAAGACATTCTCCTATTCAATTTTGTAAAATTCTGGTATATATGTGTTGTTTTTATTGTTCTATATACGTGCAATCATCTGCAAGTGATCTAACTTTTCTTCCTGAAGTAATACAATCATGTAGATCATTAAATCAAATTAAAAACAACAGTGGGCCTAAGACTGTTTCTTGAAGTTCACCTCAATTTACTGTTATTAATGTTGATTTGGAACAATTTATTATTACAGTTTGTTCCCTCCCTGTAAAGAAATTGTGAATCTACTGGTGTAATAGACCACTAATTCCAATGTTTTTAATAAATTTTATTTAACAAAAAAATTCTTTACCAGATTAAGGATTTTAAATATTGAGAATTAAACTAGATTTTGTTTATAAAATTTTTGTAGATACAACAGTCAACAGAAATATGCAGAGGCTGCTGATTTACTATATAAAGGTGCCTTAAAGTTACTGCAGCACAATCAGGTACTTGACACTCATTAATTATTAATTATCCACATTTAATTTATAATATTAATTTGACTTCTTAACATTATTTAATGATAAAGGAGATAATTAAAGCACATTGTTTGATTGGCTTATTAAATTTCTTAATGAGTAAGGCCATTTAAAAATTGAATCTTTCAGCATAGCAGTGGAGCTGATTTGAGCCTTCTTCTTTTGGATTCCTTAAGCAAAACTAAATCTCCTGTGACAGAAAACACTATCAGTGAGTGATTATAAACAAAAACATTTTTTTTTCATCTCCTCCTTTTCTTGTCCAGGCCTCTTAACATTTTAGTTTGCTTATTTGTCCCTGTAGTGCTAGTGCTGGTAGCGATATTCTTAAGTGACAACAAAGAAAACACATATCATTATTGACTATTTGCATGTGTGACTTACATACTGCTAGAATCATGTATGAAGTAGTGCCTATTAAGTTTTATTCAGCAACGTTGTTAAATTTATCCACAGGTCAAATTACTAAATTATTTGAGGTAATGGATCCAGATTGTCCAGAACGATATACATTTTTAACTAAAGCTATTAACTGGTCAAGTAAAGTCAACAGAGAACACAAAAGGGGTCACCCAGATCTCCACAAACGTTTTGGTTTCATATTTTGGCATGGTAAAAGAAAGTAGCATTTAAGAATGATGTTGAACAAATCTCCTTTTTTTTTTAAAAATATATTTTATGTAAATTATAACATAATTTTTTAGCATTTATGAATTTGTTGGTATAAGTGATAGTTATTAAAAATGTTTTTAATTATTATGTGTTTTGCATTTTTGTTCATAATGGAAATTATTTATGTGCTTATATGACCAAGTATTAGGAAAGAGATCCTGTATTATAGCTAGGTTGATGTTCTCAAACTATGTTAACATTTGATCACTGTACTGAATTACATTTTTTTTTCTGTATGTCATAGAGCGCAACTATCCACAAGCCAGATACCACTACATACATTCAACAGATGGTGTTGCCTGTGCCCAAATGTTGTTAGAATTTCACACAGCTCATGGTTACCCTTCTGAGGTGGACATGTTCATAACACAAGCAGTGCTACAGTATGTACTTTAGATCCACTACTACTTGTTTCTGACCCTAAAAGAATTTGTAAAAAGCTTTAAATTTTGAGTGTACTTTACAAATTAATGCTTCATACAAGTTACACAGATTTTGTCATTTATGGTAGAGAAAAGAAACAAAAACCTTTCCAAAAAATCTACTGAACTGAATACATTTTCATCTATAATAAATACAAAAAAAAAATACTGTTGACTACTAAATTTAATGAGATTTTTTTCTAGTATCTTGAATTTAAAAAAAAATCTAATTTATGATGTTTGCAATAAAATAAAAAAGTACTTAAGGATTATTTCTAGTTCTTAGATAAATATTCTATACTTTTGATTGACTTGAAATGTGGTTATTCTTAACATTTATTCATGAAATGTGTAAAATTAATTTTTTTGCTAGAAATTATTAAATTATCACAGTATTTCATTATATTGCAAACTTATATGTTCTTAACCACGACCAGGTTTTAGGATACTTTTCATTAACTTTTTTAGCATCTGTAACTAACGAAAACATTTTTCTGAAAAATTTTGTACAATTAATTTTGAGTTCAACTTGGTGGTCTCAAAATTTTTAATTTATCCAGTTTAAAATAAAAAAAACAACAACAACAATTCATTTATTTTATGTTTTAAGGACTGCCATATGCACCCATATTTTTATATATGGTGAATTTGAACACTTTTATAAACAAATAAATTCTATCACTGTCTGAGAAACACTTTTTTAATTGCAAGTATGTTTATAGTTTCAATGATTTATCTACAGATACTTGTGTCTTCAGAATAAAGCAACAGCCAATGAGTGTTTTGAGCAATATACACAGAAACATCCTGGAATATGCCAGAGACCTCCATTCAGTTTACCGTTGCTTAATTTTATCTGGTTACTTTTGATTGCTTTAGACGGGTATTTCACATTTTTTTGCTGTTTTCCTGTAGTTCAAAAATGAAAATATTATCTTTGTCGTTAGACTTTTTTTGCCATAAAATTTAGCTCCCCCGCCCCTCCTAAATATGTTTAAAAAAATCCTCAAATCCTATATATTTTGCAAGGATTCTCATGGGTAGCCATTAAATTTGGCCAGACACTTGAATCTTCACCTAATTAATGTTTTCAATATTTTTCTAAAAGACTTTGTTGTCATAGAGTGGTACTTGAATTGACGTAATTCATCATAATAAATACAATTCACTGGCCAAAGGAATGTATGGGGGAGCATTTACTGGGGGCCTTTTTATTTGTTAAAAAGAATACAGAATATATAGCTTGGGAATAAATTAAGTGGCATAGCTGATGGGTGTACCAGTTTTAATATCAGATCATTTTAGGTAGAAAAAATACTTCAAAAATGCCTTTAAAAATCCTCACATTATTAACTAAACTAATTTTCTAATTCTGTATAGAGTAAAATGAATCTGCCCTTGAATGCTGATTATTGAAAGATGATTAAATATTATTATGTTCTCTCACTATGCACAGGGGAAAACTGGCAGTGTTTACTGTTTTGTGTGAAAAATATCAAGTGTCAATAAACAGAGATCCTAATTATAAAGAGGTAAGTTTAAAGCAAATATGCTGCTCATGTGCTTTACAAACTGCTTATGTGTGTGTTGTACATTTCTTAGATTTCTTTAACTTTGTTCTTGAAGTTATTATTGTTAGAACCAAGTCCAAATATAAATCTCTTGGCTGCTAGAGATTTTGGAATTTGAATCTTGGTGGAGGCTTAACTTTTATATTCAATAAACTTACATTCTTCACTTTACTTTGTTGTTGAGGAATGT
>JADKLZ010070227.1:0-12818 GCA_021533235.1 Biomphalaria straminea | reverse complement strand
CTAACCTCCCATTCTGTCCAGGTGGAGAAAACTCTAACCTCCCATTCCGTTTAGTTCAGATGGAGAAAACGCTAACCTCCCATTCTGTCCAGGTGGAGAAATGCTGTTCTTAAAAAAAAAATTACACAAATCTATGACTGTGTACAGCATTTCTTTTTTTTTTTTTATCTCTATTGAAATAAACTCTTCTGTCAATGAAATTCACATTGTGTTCAGTTTTCTCTCTTTCACAGAAATGTCAATACTAGGCTACATCTAGATGTACATACAGACCTGACCAAAAGACTTGATCAATCACGAGTTAATGATTTCAATGCAAAATTTATAAATGCAGGATCTCCTTTCAAAGGAGAGCGTAGAACTCACTAGCTAGAACTCACTAGCGAATCAAATAAAAAAATAATAATTTCACCCCCCCCCCCCCCCCATCCATTTTTTTTGAGATAGCAAACATCTTCATTTCTTTTTTATTGTTTCACTCGCATTTTTTAAAAAATCTCAGAGTGCATTTTTAACTTGTAACTTTGAGGTGTAAATTGTGGAAGTTTTGGCCTGCTCAAAGATTTTTTTTTCCTAAACAAAGACAAAAAAATGTCTGGGAAAACAGGAAACCTAATGTTTACTTTAGTAAAACAAAACAGCGTGTATATCTCAATGAAACTAGAGACCCACTGCTATTCTATCGCTACCCTACTCCCTCACCCTATTTTTGAAAGAAAAATGAAAAGGCGCAGAGCAAAGCTATACATGTAATGGATGCAATACACGACTGTGGGTATTACCTTCGGACCACAAAATTTACAATGGCAAGCATCGTCCAACTAGGCGCACCAAAGGCAAATTTCTCAAGTGTTAGAGCACTGGTGCTGACTTGTTTTAAATGAAGATTATTCATCTTTGTTGTTAGTTCAGTGGCAAAATCAAACGTCTCAGATTACAAGAATGAAGTAAGAACGAGAACTTCATTTATAATGTTATTCTTTTTTACCCAATGTTTTCAAAGCAATTTGTATTTCACATTAGATTAATATGACAGGCGCATAGATCTGTAGGCTATAGCCATAGACATACATCTACATAAATATAGACTGGCCAATAAGAGTTTTATCATTTGCAATGGACCTCATTCACAAAATGTAAATAAACACATTTAGGCACGTCATAATATTGATAAAATAGTGAAAAATACGTATCATGTGACACCCTTATGTATTGCGTAATTTGCATAGAACATATAGAGAAAATGTTGTTTGTTTACATTTGGTGAATGAGGTCCATTGTGTGTACTTTATTTTATGTCTATAAATTTTGTTTAATCTCTAAGACAGAAGATCATGCAATTTTTAAACTTTTCATAATTCGGAAATCCGAATTCAATAGATATACATGTTTTCAAGTTACATGAAGTTACTTCCTTTTTCCAGCCTATATTTATTTATGTCTATGGCTATAGCTATTTGAATGTGCCACTGTTACACTGTAACATGTAATGAAAATTCAACATGGACATAGCTTCTTAAATCTAGATTACATATCTCTGATCTCATAGAAATTAAATATAACTATATTTAATTCCGTAATGGCCAAAGTGGCCGGGTTAATGTCAAGAACTTACATTGCTATACAAAAGTCTTTGGCATTCCTTTAAAAATCAAGATGATTAGTCTAGCTTAAACTTTCAGGCGACCAGGCAGCCATCTGGCAGAATGTAATAGGCCTACTGTTTGTTCACCAACAAGGATGGCAATAAGGAGAAATAGTTTTCTGTAAGAACTGAAGTGGTTTCAGTTTAATTTGTTGTACGCTTAGACATAATTGGGTTTAAACATGACCCCGTCATATAGACAAAGGTCCCCTAAAGAGTTGTTTTTTTTTTTTGTTATGTAACGGAAAACGAATGAATTAAACCTTCATTGGCCTCCTTCAGTCGTAGGACGACTATGGTTCATCTCGCACACTTCCTCGTGTGGCTGTGGAGCCCTATTTTGGAGAGACACTCCCGTCCACAAGTATCGCAGGTAAAGGTGGTCTTCGCTACAGTGGTAGAGGAGCTGGCCATTTTCCGCGTTGTCCGCTTTTCTTCCAGAGCTGAGGCCCATGCTCTTTCGCTGTCCATAGCTTTCTTGGTCACTGTCTCTCTCCATCTGGTGCGGTCTAGAGCTATGTCTTCCCACTGGTCAGTATTGATGTTCACTGATTTGAGGTCACTTTTTATTACATCTATGTAACGGAGGTGGGGGCGACCAGTTTTTCTTGAGCCAGTCGCAAGTTGTCCGTAGAGGATGACTTTCGGTATACGATTGTCCTCCATCCGGCGAACATGTCCAAGCCAGCGCAGGCGGCGTTGTCTGAGGGCTGTAAAGATGCTGGGAATACCTGTTCGTGCAAGGATCTCTGTATTGCACACTTTTTCTTTCCATGTGATTTTCAAGATCCTACGAAGACATCGCAAATGAAATGAGTTCAGTCTTCGCTCTTGCTTTGCGTAAGTGGTCCATGATTCACTGCCATACAGCAGCGTGCTCATAACGCATGCCTTGTAGACTGTAGAATTAAACCAATAAACATGAAATACCTGTATGCGCCAGTGTCGACATTGTTGTGCTCTTCTGCTTTGATAAATATATTATTATTAGTTTGCCAACGACTTGTGAAAACGATTTAACTCTCTGTAACGCTTCTGACTATAGAAGGCGAACTTATATTACTTGGACTGTTTCAGAGTCGTATGCCCAAGTCTTGGACCTGTCCAGTTTGAGAGAAATGTCAACGCCTACCATCTAACTGGACACAGCGAGAATGACAACCTATGCCACTACACTGGAGTGGAGCCCAAAACACCAACCTATTCGTACCCACAGTACGATGAACGGCTGGTCTGCCCCCCAAACCGCTTTATAGAGTGAGTACAAGTAGGAAGTTTTATACGCGGCTTTGTTTTCAAGTTATCGCACTTTTGTTTTCAAGTTATCCCACCTTGTTTTCAAATTATCCTACCTTTGTATTAGATCTAATAATAGTGGACACGTTCTTCGTCGAGTTCTTTCCCCAGTAATACATCAATGTATTTTTTTTTGAGAAGTTAAAAAAAAACAGTAGGCTATCAGAATTGTAATGTACAATACACACAGGCCTACAACTGTTTTATTCAAACCAGGGAAGCTTATATATTCCCAAAATGCGCACCAGAACCATGGGCCATTTCAATACTTTATTTCCTTCTCTTTGTTTGAGATAGGCCTACGCAGATTTCCTGCAATAAAGGCAGAAATCTTGAAGGATTGAATAGTACCAAGTCACGGGTTGAATATGGCCCGCGAACCGTAGTTTGGTCGTTAGATTTAAGCGATCAAAAATTCTTAAGCCATTATTTGGCTAACCTTTCGAAAACCAGCTCATCTGGTTTAAGATCTAGATCCAATCAGCTACTTTTCAAATTATATTAAGCCTATGTGAGGATGGACATAGTCTGTAAACATAATTAAATGGGCGCTATAAAAAAATCTGCCTTTGCAGAATTCGCATCTTTATCGAATGATCATTATCATTTAAGACAGCAATAAACTAACAAAAGTTCATTGCACCACATCATTTTATTTTTTTTTTCAATTGTCACAGCATTTTGGCAAGAATATTAACTCTGAAAAGTTTGTTTCATTTACTGAGATGTCCTTTAAAAAAAAAAAGGGAATATTTATGAATTAACGTGGATTGAGAAACAAAAAAAGAATTAAAAACAAAAACAAAGAACTAAAAAAAAACAACAAAAAAAAAAAAAACAACGTCCTTTTGTGTTTAGTGTATTAGTGGTGTTCAGGTGTATGTTTGCTTTGACAGACCAAGGAAGCTACCAGGAGAGTTGCAACGCTTCAACAATGCTTTTGAAAGAAGAAGAAGAACTGTAAGCATATGTTTTGTCTGTGTGTGTGTGTGTTTTTAGATAAGCGTGAGCTTGTGAGTTCACAAAAAAAATAAATAAATAAATTACAGCATGTAACATAAGATAAAAAATCTTTGTTAAAAAAAAAGCATTAAGGCCCTATAGAAAAAAAAAAGAGCTGAAGAGTTAGTATAGTTCCATGGTTAGACAATTCGTGGTATGACTTTGTATAGATCTGTTATGGAATGCTTTGTTCAGGTCCTCTCTTGTTTACACTCTGTTTACACATTCACTTCGGAAGCAGTGAAAAAGTGATGTCATTCAATTGCTGTTCATTTACTTCGCTCTACGCATACAGAGATTTAAGTTAGCTATATTTTTCAAATCTCTCCACAATGACTAAAAATAAATTACCGTGTCTGCTTAGTTATATTGTTTTTTATTTTATATATTCTAAACATAACATATGTACATGAATGAAATATAACTAACATCGTAATTAATTTTAAAGAAACCAGGTTTTAACAGTACTTATAAAAAAAAAACAAATAAAGTCTTAATAATTCGTATTAGAATTAAACAATCCAGAATTACGTAATACAGATTAATACATATTATGCAAAACAAGGTCCGCGTAATAACCCTATGTATTAACAAACCAGATTTACTTAAGGATATATGGCTTGCCTTCCGAAACGGAAGTCCCGGGTTCGAATCCCGGTGAAGAGTTGAATTTTAAATTTCGATATCTTTAGGACGCCTCTGAGTCCACCCAGCTCTAATGGATCCATTATATGTACATAGATGGCAACATTTTTACTGCGGTAAGCGCGCTGGACTTGCGTCCGGTCGTCTCGATATGGTCCTGGGTTCATACCATGCCATCCCCCGACGTCCTGCGGGAGGTTTGGACTAGGATGTAGGCCTAGATTATCTTCAACTCTGAGGGAACAAAAATAAACGAAAACATTTTACAAACAAATTTAATACAGATAGACGTGATAGTCTCTCTCTCTCTCTCTTTATATTTATATATAAATATATAAATAAAACAAAAGTAGGGCTCAACTTCAAATACAACTCAACCTATTTAAATTTGGTAGGCTAACTGAAAAATAGTCTATACCGGTATCTATTTATTTCAATATAAAAACAAATTGCAGATTTAAAATTACTAGCTAGAAAGACATTTTCTCATTTATGTCACACTAATCTTTTTTTTTTTTTTTTGGTCGATTTTTTTTTTGGGGGGGGGGGGGGGTTCTTTGATGGGATTGCACACTTGAACTCCATCAATGTATTTTTCAAACTCAACTCTTCTTCTTTCAATGCTATCTCAGATATTTGGATGTCAGCCCTATTTGCCACCAGCATACAGGCCAGTCTTTCCCGTTCCACCCGCTGAGTACTGGACTCATGTCGATATGTGCAATCCATGGAGTTTTTTTGATAGGTCAGTGATAGCCAACGTGATTATACATCCCCATCATCATTATTATCATTCTCGTCATCGTGAAACTGCATCTAAGTGAGGGCTTGAGAGACTCATATCATCTCCTGTGCTGGACAGAAACTCAGCTGTTGTACCTACTGCATATATGTAGCACCCAGGTCAAGAACATGTCGAGACAGAACTCGGCAAGTCTTTGGCAGTTAAAAATAGTGTTACTTGTTATACAGAAATAGTAAAATAACTGGAAAAATGAAAACACTTAGAACTGCTAATTGTGTGCTTGCTTTTTGTCCGTTCTTCTTTCTTGATGCGTCTTTTAGTTAATATACTAAATATACTATCATATCATCATTTCCTGATTTATTTCTTTAATTTAAAAAGAATAATCTTTATATTTTTATTCTACTTAGGTCAGCATGCTGTGACAAGCCCCGCCCTTACAACTGGGTGAATGACAGCTGCCCAACCCAGTATTGCAGACCAGGAGGCAAAGCTACTCCTCCTTATGTTATTCCATATCCAAACATGGGACTCTATTTCCCTCCTTGTCAAGCGTTCCGTGTCAAATGTTAAATAACGAGCTGTTATAGGTCAAATACATCTTGACCATGAGACGCCTCCTTATAAAGTGTCCATAAAAAAGTACTCTTTATGTCTACTGTTACTTAGAAAAAAAAACAAATAAAACAAAAATACGTTTCAACTTAAATTTGATTTAAAACAAAATAAGAAAACAAAAAAAAAATTATATTCTCTCCCGTTTTCGGATAGCTCTTGCGTGAATAAGTTCACATATGCAATTAAGTTAGGGAGTGTACATTTGTAATTACAACTTCATAAAGAGAATCGGGTGATGTTTTGACATCGTCATTATAACCATTCAAACGTCAGAAAACATTTAGATCCAATAAAAATTGTAATGACACATTATTTATTTTTTATAAGTGTTTTTGTCAATGTTGATCGTTTTGTGATAAATCTCAATAAAATATTTTAATTAACTTTCTTTTCAGATAGTAGCATGTGTGTAATAGAAACAATGATATTAATGAGATCTCACACTCAATAGTATAAATAAAATGGTTTTAACAGCTTAAAAAACCTGGTCACTAATTTATCCTGTTTGTCCATACGATGACTAATTTCATAACGCTTAGACACAACCCAGAACTAAAACATTTTCTCAGTGATTTAGATCTAAATCTAGTTAGTAACTAGTAAGTCTGTTGATTTAAAGAAGTATCACTTATAAGGAAAAAAAATCGTTTGTTTAGAATAAAACACATATTTTATCTATGCTCTAAGAGTTCTACAAAAATATTCAAACACCTATATTATAAACTAGCCTGCATTACTATCTTAGTGAAGTCATTTTCAGTGGGTGAGACTTGTACACTGCCTTAAATCATAAGTAAAAGAACTAGAGTTTTCTAGACTGCACTATGATTGCTGGGCATAAGGTCAACAGATCGGACACGCTTTAAACTTTTAGCTTATATGTTTGACAAAGGTTTATTTATAAAGCTAGAAGATGAGTGTCTTCTGGTTTGAGGACACCCGGGGCAGTTGTATCTAACAAAGAGGGTAGTTTGGTATTTCAATGATTTGAACTTATTAATCTACAGGGCTTTTCTTTGTGCTTTAAGATGACATACACAAAGCATTACAGTTGCATATTTTAAAATTTAAAAAAACACATTTTTTTACTCATATTGCCTCATTCATAGTTCCCTAACCACTGGGCCAAGCCTTGATGTCAACAGTTAAGTAACTTACCATGAAGTAAGAACCACACTAAACAAAGTATTGCTTTTTTCAATTCGACTTTTTGAGAACTTGCAGGTTACTTTTTTAAATTTAATTTATTCATTAAAAAATGTGTTCGCTGGAATTTCTTTTTTCTTTCAAAATTTCACGATGTTAGTCTACTTAAGGAATGGCAATTTGTTTGTTCATTAATAAAAATAATCATTATCGTTATTATCCTGGAGAAAATTTGTTTTATAATAGCGCATTAGACATAAACATAGGCTATATTACAATGATGCTAACAAAATGTACATATAAAAGTCTCTCAAACTTTACTTATGGATTTTACATCAGAAAGGTCGACTTCTATTTATCCATTAAATATCTAAAGGAACAGGATTTATTGTAGATTATTTACTTTTTACAAAGCTTTTATCCACTCACTCTGTCTGTGTGGTTCAAAGTTTGTACACGTTATTTCTCCCACACATAGTCTCGTATTAAGTCTTTCTCTCCTAAGTGACGATACCAACGTTGATTCCACCAGAATGTGGTAAATAATTACGGAGAGAAAGAGTTAAGTTGAAACTTTTCACAATTATTCATTTGTGTAGACAATAAAAAATTAACCAACCAGTCAATTAATTACTGGTAGCTACTTATTCTGTTTGATACCAATAAAAATAATTTCTCCCACTTCTGGGGTCAAGTCGAAACTTTAAGCAACAAAACCTGAATCTATGAAAATATTAACCAACCAGTCATTTAATTATTGGCAATTCATTATTTTGTTTGATATCAAATAAGGGAAATGCATTCTACTTTATTGAGAGATATAGGCCTAGTCATAAGTGCTGAATTCTGTTCTCCTTAGATAAGCTTTATTTTTTTAAAAAGGATTTAAACAAATATTTTGAGGCTTTATGTTCAGATAGCCAAACTAGACAAAGCTTATGAAACTTAAAAGGCAGCGCTTGAAATTCATGCTACTCTCCTGCTTTCTGCTTACAGATATCATATATTGCTCCTTCTGCTCGGAAGACATGTATTAGGCAGATCACGATCTCTGTTAGAAGCCTATTTCTCACTCAACTCACTTCACACATTCAAAATAACTTGAAGTCACGTGATAAAACAACAAAGTCACTATCTGTGTAAAGATTTATTAACCAGAAAGATTGCGTCCATGTAATCTAACGTATGTCCATTGTGGCAAGACTTCTATTTTCTTCCAAGAAATTCAAGCCAAACAACGTTCATTACGTCATGCAAACCAGAAGATCAATATAAATAACATAAATCTCTATATTTTAAAAATTGTACTTTTAGTGAGTCCGTCTAGCATATTTAATATTCTATGTGTCAACGTTTGCATAATTTCCATTTTTTTTTCTGTTTAATGTAAAGAATCGTCCTCATTGACGTTTCAATGTCAATGTATTTTTGATCAACTGTCTCTTGATCAGTTTTCTTAGTACAAACCTAGCTCGTTGTCTTTATATAATCTTTGTCAAAATGAGCTATGGCTCGGCTAAATATAACTATGTTATCCTAATTCCCGATAATGTGCACTCTGGCATCGTAAAAAATTTGATGTAAACATCTTTAGTCTGAAGCTACAAACTGAGCTTATGGTAAGTAAAAATCTTTTGAAATAGTGCCTAATTTTATATTTTTATTACTGTGCAGGCTTAATATTTTATATTTAAGCTGAGTAAGTTAATTCTGCTATTCTGCTCGATAATGAACTCGCATATTACATTGACACTTAGAATCTAGATATCTACAATTATCATCAAAGCAGAGCATGTAGCTAACAGAATTTGGCAACCAATGAGCTCGCATATTACATCAACACTTACAATCTAGATATCTAAAATGATCATCAAAGCAGGGCATATAACTAACAGAATTTGGCAACCAATGAGCTCGCATATTAAATCAACACTTAAAATCTAGATATCTAAAATGATCATCAAAGCTGAGCATATAACATAGCCTATCATTGCCACCAAAAATTGGCGTAAACGTTTCCCAAAAGCTGGTAACTAGATTATACACCAAAGAGGCGAAAGTAATGATTTGGAATAGCATATTAAGTATACTAGAGTTATTTCTTTCGGTATAATTAACAAAAATAATTTAAGAACATTTTTTTAGATGTATTTATAACTGAAAAATCCATGACTCGACTTTACACAAGCAAACTAGATATATCATCATTATAGTCTAATATTGTAATAATAATTATACTTTATTTCTAACGTTTCTCCAGTGTCATGCCCTCCATAAACTACGTTGCTGAGTGACACTGTGCTTGGTGACGATCTAGAATCAACCATCAATAGGACAACTTTTTTTTGTGCTTAGCTTAGTTGACAAAATGATGTCGTTGGCTGAGGTAATACTTTTTATATTGACTATAAACAATTTTGGCGGCACGGTGGCCGAGTGGTTGTGAACCGATGGGTCCCGGGGACAAATCCTGGTGAAAACTGGGATTTTAAATTTCGGGATCCTTAGTGCGCCTCTGAGTTGACCCAACACTAATGGGTACTTGACATTAATTGGGGAAAAGTAAAGGCGGTTGGTGATTGCGCTGGACACATGACACCCTTATTAACCGTGCGCCACAGAAACAGTTGACATTAAGATCACCTGCCTCATAGATCACAAGGTATGAAAAAAAAAGGGGGGGGGGACTTAAACGAGTTTCATGCGCAGTTTTAAATAATGATGAAAGCTTAAATGTAAGACGCAACTTTAAAAAAAATCTGAGGATGATATAAAGTTGAAACTAAATTGATAATACTGCTAGTTACAAGAGCACCAAGGCCATGCTTGACACGTTCACCGAATGTCATTCTTAGAAAACTATAACTTACAACTATTTTCTCAAACTGACGATGTTACTTCAGACTAATCGTTGTTACTTCAGACTGATTGATGTAACTTCAGTTTGATGGATGTTACTACAGATTGATGGATGTTACTTCAGTTTGATTGATGTTACTTCAGATTGATGGATGTTACTTCAGACTGATTGATGTTACTTCAGTTTGATTGATGTTACTTCAGATTGATGGATGTTACTTCAGTTTGATTGATGTTACTTCAGTTTGATGGATGTTACTTCAGATTGATGGGTGTTACTTCAGATTGATGGATGTTACTACAGATTGATGGATGTTACTACAGATTGATGGATGTTACTTCAGATTGATGTATGTTACTTCAGATTGATGGATGTTACTACAGATTGATGGATGTTACTTCAGATTGATGGATGTTACTTCAGAATTCAGATTGATGGATGGCCAGCCAGTGACCATGTAAAAACAATAAAAACAATAAACAGAAATGAATACATATTTAGACTTTACTGGTTTGGGCTTTTAGTTTATATGATCTGGCTAGATCACATTTGTACATGGTGAAATCATTTACCTTCAACACAGTAAGGGACGCTTAGCGGTGGCTTAACCGCTTAGTAAATACAATGTTTACAAAGTTAAGTTTGCCCCTGAGACTTATCTTGTCACTTGTTTTAGTTCAACGGTTAACGAGATTGTCACGTGTCCACGGCAACGACTTGTATCATGTTTTATTACATCAGGACGTGAAAATAGAGACCAAATTTTAAAAAAATCTTATTACTCATCAAGATTTGAACCTGAGACCTTTGATTGAAAGCAACGAGCTGGGCCACCAAGCTTCATAGTATACCAACAATCGATTGTAAGCGAATGAAAGTGTATTTGAGCCTCTTGTATCTAGTTCTATAGTAGTCTATACCATCAATACCATCCTTCATTGTCAACAATCATCATTTATTCTTAGTACATTTTAAAAATCAAAAACGTATAAGCCAGAAAGACGCTTTGGATCTTGCGATTGTACTTGAATAGAAACTCTAGATTTAAAAAAAAAATGCTTTCAAATAGCTTACATTTTACATTAACAGTATGCTCTTTACGCTATGGTTCACTAACTTTTTTTTTGTGGTGGGGGGAGGGAGATGTCTGGGATAAGCTTTCCGTACTGCCTTTAAGCTCTCAGCTCAACTCTGCTCGAGTTTTGATCCGAACTCAAGGCCCCTTGTTAGTAGCCTAGCCAAAGTAAAGCGATTTTAGCCCTTCAGCTACACATCCTATACTTTTGTTTTTTTAATTCATGCCTTAGATACTCTTTTTATATCAAATATCAAGCTTTTAAAATCATTTCCGCTAGAGAATAGTCCACCGGCAAGGTCATATATGTAACAATCAACAAATAAATACACTTTGAGAGTATCTAGAATTAATGCATATATTTTAATCATTTCAAATTGTAATTTGTTTCCTTAGCTTCGGCTCGATAGCTCCAAGGCAAGATACGATTTGAGAACCTCGGCCTACATAGATCACAGACAGTAAGTCTTTCTTTTCCATTTAGATCTATTATTATTTCATTTTTCAAAGCCAACTAACGCACGTCAATATAGGCACGTGTATTTCTCGTTCTTACGCATTAAAAAAATAAAACCACTTGATTATTGATTTAAACAATTATTGAGTACGTATAGAGTTTTTAACAAAGCTTATATCAACTCACTCTGTCTGTCTGGTAAAAAGTTTGTACACGTTTTTCCCCACACGCAATCTCTGATCAAGCTAAAATTTGATTTTTGATCAATTATTTCTTTTACCTGACAATCAATATAAAAAAACTAATTAATTGGCTTCGTTAATTCTGATTGCTAAGTAGAAAAAATAACTATGGTAAAAAGTCGAATTATTGATACAAATCTAAAGTTTTAACATTTTAACACAAAAATAAACAATAATATTTAATTTAAAATAACAATGCCCCATTGTTTTTTTTTTTTTTTTAATAAAAAAGTCTTTCTTACAACATAGACAAAACTATGTTTAGAAATATTTTGTTCCCTAAGATGAAACTAATTTCAACGAAAGTGCTCTACATGTAAAGGAAGTAATTGACCACTCACATTCTTCTATTTTTTTAGCCATATTGACCATCAACAATGGTCTTTAGGAAACGAAAGCCGCCAGTTAGGCCCAGATACTAAGCGACTTTTTGGTATCGGAGACTATCTGAATGATTACACCAGGTAAAATGTTACTAATTACACCAGGTAAAGACAACTCATATCTCTCACCTTCTAACCACTCATATTTTTTCCCCAACCTCAGATTAACTACAAGATGATATCAGAATAAATGTTAAATCTATTTTAGTTACATGTTACCCTGTTACTTTAGTATCAGCCCATAATTCTTAATCTATGCCTTGTTATTGTCTCCCAAAAGTATACTACATTGCTATGAATAAAATGGTACACTTTAGGAATATAATTTGCATATTCAAACATGATTAAAAATGTTGAATTTCATATCTTGTAATTCTCTCAGGATGCTAGAAGTCTGATCGTCTGCTAGTTGAAACAAGAAATACATTTTTAAAATACATTTTTAAAAAAAGCTTATTCGGAGTGAAATTGTATCAATTAGTTTGGATCAGTCATGTGATTAAATTTGTAGTAGATCTAGACTCTAGACCAACAACAATACATTTGTTCGATTGATAATATTTTTTCCAATTGTTTTGTTGATCCTTTCACCCTTCTCGATACGTTATGATCCAAAGCTTTCTCGATTTGCTATGATCCAAAGCTTTCTCGATATGTTATGATCCAAAGCTTTCTCGATACGCTATGATCCAAAGCTTTCTCGA
>JADKLZ010070226.1:0-21534 GCA_021533235.1 Biomphalaria straminea | reverse complement strand
CTAACCTCCCATTCTGTCCAGGTGGAGAAAACTCTAACCTCCCATTCCGTTTAGTTCAGATGGAGAAAACGCTAACCTCCCATTCTGTTTAGTCCAGGTGGAGAAATGCTGTTCTTAACAAAAGAAATTACACAAATCTATGACTGTGTACAGCATTTCTTTTTTTTTTTTTTTCTCTATTGAAATAAACTCTTCTGTCAATGAAATTCACATTGTGTTCAGTTTTCTCTCTTTCACAGAAATGTCAATACTAGGCTACATCTAGATGTACATACAGACCTGACCAAAAGACTTGATCAATCACGAGTTAATGATTTCAATGCAAAATTTATAAATGCAGGATCTCCTTTCAAAGGAGAGCGTAGAACTCACTAGCTAGAACTCACTAGCGAATCAAATAAAAAAATAATAATTTCACCCCCCCCCCCCCCCCATCCATTTTTTTTGAGATAGCAAACATCTTCATTTCTTTTTTATTGTTTCACTCGCATTTTTTAAAAAATCTCAGAGTGCATTTTTAACTTGTAACTTTGAGGTGTAAATTGTGGAAGTTTTGGCCTTCTCAAAGATTTTTTTTTCCTAAACAAAGACAAAAAAATGTCTGGGAAAACAGGAAACCTAATGTTTACTTTAGTAAAACAAAACAGCGTGTATATCTCAATGAAACTAGAGACCCACTGCTATTCTATCACTACCCTACTCCCTCACCCTATTTTTGATTAACAAAATGAAAAGGCGCAGAGCAAAGCTATACATGTAATGGATGCAATACACGACTGTGGGTATTACCTTCGGACCACAAAATTTACAATGGCAAGCATCGTCCAACTAGGCGCACCAAAGGCAAATTTCTCAAGTGTTAGAGCACTGGTGCTGACTTGTTTTAAATGTAGATTATTCATCTTTGTTGTTAGTTCAGTGGCAAAATCAAACGTCTCAGATTACAAGAATGAAGTAAGAACGAGAACTTCATTTATAATGTTATTCTTTTTTACCCAATGTTTTCAAAGCAATTTGTATTTCACATTAGATTAATATGACAGGCGCATAGATCTGTAGGCTATAGCCATAGACATACATCTACATAAATATAGACTGGCCAATAAGAGTTTTATCATTTGCAATGGACCTCATTCACAAAATGTAAATAAACAGTGACAAAACACATTTAGCCACGTCATAATATTGATAAAATAGTGAAAAATACGTATCATGTGACACCCTTATGTATTGCGTAATTTGCATAGAACATATAGAGAAAATGTTGTTTGTTTACATTTGGTGAATGAGGTCCATTGTGTGTACTTTATTTTATGTCTATAAATTTTGTTTAATCTCTAAGACAGAAGATCATGCAATTTTTAAACTTTTCATAATTCGGAAATCCGAATTCAATAGATATACATGTTTTCAAGTTACATGAAGTTACTTCCTTTTTCCAGTCTATATTTATTTATGTCTATGGCTATAGCTATTTGAATGTGCCACTGTTACACTGTAACATGTAATGAAAATTCAACATGGACATAGCTTCTTAAATCTAGATTACATATCTCTGATCTCATAGAAATTAAATATAACTATATTTAATTCCGTAATGGCCATACGATGGCAAGACCGCACTACAAACAGCGATGTCCTTGCGAACGCCGGTATAGACAGTATAGAGGGACTTCTTATGATCCGACAGCTACGCTGGGCAGGGCACGTATCCCGTATGGGAGACGAACGTATGCCAAAGGCAGTCTTTTTTGGTGAGCTAAAAGGTGGCCGACGTAACAGAGGCGCCCCACGGAAACGCTTCAAAGACCAGCTTAGGCGTCAACTTTCCTTGGCTGACATAGAGGAGAGCACCTGGATGCATGCGGCGTCGGAACGAGACAGCTGGAGGTCACTCACAAAGGCCGCGGGATACACATTTGAGACCAAAAGAAAATCTGCCGCCGAGGACAAACGCAGACGACGAAAAGAAAATCTAAACCGACCACCTGCGGACAATGGTTTTGCTTGCCCTGGATGTGGCAAAATATGTAGGTCACAGCTGGGACTGCACAGCCACGGGAAACACTGTATTCCTCACTAATCTTCGGACTCGAAGACAAGCCTATTATTATTATTATTATTATTAATGGCCAAAGTGGCCAGGGTAAATGTCAAGAACTTACATTGCTATACAAAAGTCTTTGGCATTCCTTAAAAAATCAAGATGATTAGTCTAGCTTAAACTTTCAGGCGACCAGGCAGCCATCTGGCAGAATGTAATAGGCCTACTGTTTGTTCACCAACAAGGATGGCAATAAGGAGAAATAGTTTTCTGTAAGAACTGAAGTGGTTTCAGTTTAATTTGTTGTACGCTTAGACATAATTGGGTTTAAACATGACCCCGTCATATAGACAAAGGTCCCCTAAAGAGTTGTTTTTTTTTTTTGTTATGTAACGGAAAACGAATGAATTAAACCTTCATTGGCCTCCTTCAGTCGTAGGACGACTATGGTTCATCTCGCACACTTCCTCGTGTGGCTGTGGAGCCCTATTTTGGAGAGACACTCCCGTCCACAAGTATCGCAGGTAAAGGTGGTCTTCGCTACAGTGGTAGAGGAGCTGGCCATTTTCCGCGTTGTCCGCTTTTCTTCCAGAGCTGAGGCCCATGCTCTTTCGCTGTCCATAGCTTTCTTGGTCACTGTCTCTCTCCATCTGGTGCGGTCTAGAGCTATGTCTTCCCACTGGTCAGTATTGATGTTCACTGATTTGAGGTCACGTTTTATTACATCTATGTAACGGAGGTGGGGGCGACCAGTTTTTCTTGAGCCAGTCGCAAGTTGTCCGTAGAGGATGACTTTCGGTATACGATTGTCCTCCATCCGGCGAACATGTCCAAGCCAGCGCAGGCGGCGTTGTCTGAGGGCTGTAAAGATGCTGGGAATACCTGTTTGTGCAAGGATCTCAGTATTGCACACTTTTTCTTTCCATGTGATTTTCAAGATCCTACGAAGACATCGCAAATGAAATGAGTTCAGTCTTCGCTCTTGCTTTGCGTAAGTGGTCCATGATTCACTGCCATACAGCAGCGTGCTCATAACGCATGCCTTGTAGACTGTAGAATTAAACCAATAAACATGAAATACCTGGATGCGCCAGTGTCGACATTGTTATGCTCTTCTGCTTTGATAAATATATTATTATTAGTTTGCCAACGACTTGTGAAAACGATTTAACTCTTTGTAACGCTTCTGACTATAGAAGGCGAACTTTTATTACTTGGACTGTTTCAGAGTCGTATGCCCAAGTCTTGGACCTGTCCAGTTTGAGAGAAATGTCAACGCCTACCATCTAACTGGACACAGCGAGAATGACAACCTATGCCATTACACTGGAGTGGAGCCCAAAACACCAACCTATTCGTACCCACAGTACGATGAACGGCTGGTCTGCCCCCCAAACCGCTTTATAGAGTGAGTACAAGTAGGAAGTTTTATACGCGGCTTTGTTTTCAAGTTATCGCACTTTTGTTTTCAAGTTATCCCACCTTGTTTTCAAATTATCCTACCTTTGTATTAGATCTAATAATAGTGGACACGTTCTTCGTCGAGTTCTTTCCCCAGTAATACATCAATGTATTTTTTTTTGAGAAGTTAAAAAAAAACAGTAGGCTATCAGAATTGTAATGTACAATACACACAGGCCTACAACTGTTTTATTCAAACCAGGGAAGCTTATATATTCCCAAAATGCGCACCAGAACCATGGGCCATTTCAATACTTTATTTCCTTCTCTTTGTTTGAGATAGGCCTATGCAGATTTCCTGCAATAAAGGCAGAAATCTTGAAGGATTGAATAGTACAAAGTCACGGGTTGAATATGGCCCCCGAACCGTAGTTTGGTCGTTAGATTTAAACGATCAAAAATTCTTAAGCCATTATTTGGCTAACCTTTCGAAAACCAGCTCATCTGGTTTAAGATCTAGATCCAATCAGCTACTTTTCAAATTATATTAAGCCTATGTGAGGATGGACATAGTCTGTAAACATAATTAAATGGGCGCTATAAAAAAATCTGCCTTTGCAGAATTCGCATCTTTATCGAATGATCATTATCATTTAAGACAGCAATAAACTAACAAAAGTTCATTGCACCACATCATTTTAATTTTTTTTCAATTGTCACAGCATTTTGGCAAGAATATTAACTCTGAAAAGTTTGTTTCATTTACTGAGATGTCCTTTAAAAAAAAAAAGGGAATATTTATGAATTAACGTGGATTGAGAAACAAAAAAAGAATTAAAAACAAAAACAAAGAACTAAAAAAAAACAACAAAAAAAAAAAAAACAACGTCCTTTTGTGTTTAGTGTATTAGTGGTGTTCAGGTGTATGTTTGCTTTGACAGACCAAGGAAGCTACCAGGAGAGTTGCAACGCTTCAACAATGCTTTTGAAAGAAGAAGAAGAACTGTAAGCATATGTTTTGTCTGTGTGTGTGTGTGTTTTTAGATAAGCGTGAGCTTGTGAGTTCACAAAAAAAATAAATAAATAAATTACAGCATGTAACATAAGATAAAAAATCTTTGTTAAAAAAAAAGCATTAAGGCCCTATAGAAAAAAAAAAGAGCTGAAGAGTTAGTATAGTTCCATGGTTAGACAATTCGTGGTATGACTTTGTATAGATCTGTTATGGAATGCTTTGTTCAGGTCCTCTCTTGTTTACACTCTGTTTACACATTCACTTCGGAAGCAGTGAAAAAGTGATGTCATTCAATTGCTGTTCATTTACTTCGCTCTACGCATACAGAGATTTAAGTTAGCTATATTTTTCAAATCTCTCCACAATGACTAAAAATAAATTACCGTGTCTGCTTAGTTATATTGTTTTTTATTTTATATATTCTAAACATAACATATGTACATGAATGAAATATAACTAACATCGTAATTAATTTTAAAGAAACCAGGTTTTAACAGTACTTATAAAAAAAAAACAAATAAAGTCTTAATAATTCGTATTAGAATTAAACAATCCAGAATTACGTAATACAGATTAATACATATTATGCAAAACAAGGTCCGCGTAATAACCCTATGTATTAACAAACCAGATTTACTTAAGGATATATGGCTTGCCTTCCGAAACGGAAGTCCCGGGTTCGAATCCCGGTGAAGAGTTGAATTTTAAATTTCGATATCTTTAGGACGCCTCTGAGTCCACCCAGCTCTAATGGATCCATTATATGTACATAGATGGCAACATTTTTACTGCGGTAAGCGCGCTGGACTTGCGTCCGGTCGTCTCGATATGGTCCTGGGTTCATACCATGCCATCCCCCGACGTCCTGCGGGAGGTTTGGACTAGGATGTAGGCCTAGATTATCTTCAACTCTGAGGGAACAAAAATAAACGAAAACATTTTACAAACAAATTTAATACAGATAGACGTGATAGTCTCTCTCTCTCTCTCTTTATATTTATATATAAATATATAAATAAAACAAAAGTAGGGCTCAACTTCAAATACAACTCAACCTATTTAAATTTGGTAGGCTAACTGAAAAATAGTCTATACCGGTATCTATTTATTTCAATATAAAAACAAATTGCAGATTTAAAATTACTAGCTAGAAAGACATTTTCTCATTTATGTCACACTAATCTTTTTTTTTTTTTTTTGGTCGATTTTTTTTTTGGGGGGGGGGGGGGGTTCTTTGATGGGATTGCACACTTGAACTCCATCAATGTATTTTTCAAACTCAACTCTTCTTCTTTCAATGCTATCTCAGATATTTGGATGTCAGCCCTATTTGCCACCAGCATACAGGCCAGTTTTTCCCGTTCCACCCGCTGAGTACTGGACTCATGTCGATATGTGCAATCCATGGAGTTTTTTTGATAGGTCAGTGATAGCCAACGTGATTATACATCCCCATCATCATTATTATCATTCTCGTCATCGTGAAACTGCATCTAAGTGAGGGCTTAAGAGACTCATATCATCTCCTGTGCTGGACAGAAACTCAGCTGTTGTACCTACAGCATCTAAGTGAGGGCTTGAGAGACTCATATCATCTCCTGAGCTGGACAGAAACTCAGCTGTTGTACCTACTGCATATATGTAGCACCCGGGTCAAGAACATGTCGAGACAGAACTCGGCAAGTCTTTGGCAGTTAGTAAAATAACTGGAAAAATGAAAACACTTAGAACTAATTGTGTGCTTGCTTTTTGTCCGTTCTTCTTTCTTGATGCGTCTTTTAGTTAATATACTATCATATCATCATTTCCTGATTTATTTCTTTAATTTAAAAAGAATAATCTTTATACTTTTATTCTACTTAGGTCAGCATGCTGTGACAAGCCCCGCCCTTACAACTGGGTGAATGACAGCTGCCCAACCCAGTACTGCAGACCAGGAGGCAAAGCTACTCCTCCTTATGTTATTCCATATCCAAACATGGGACTCTATTTCCCTCCTTGTCAAGCCTTCCGTGTCAAATGTTAAATAACGAGCTGTTATAGGTCTAATACATCTTGACCATGAGACGCCTCCTTATACAGTGTCCATAAAAAAGTACTCTTTATGTCTACTGTTACTTAGAAAAAAAAAACCAATAGAACAAAAATACGTTTCAACTTAACTTTGATTTAAAACAAAATAAGAAAACAAAAAAAAATTATATTCTCTCCCGTTTTCGGATAGCTCTTGCATGAATAAGTTCACATATGTAATTAAGTTAGGGAGTGTACATTTGTAATTACAACTTCATAAAGAGAATCGGGTGATGTTTTGACATCGTCATTATAACCATTCAAACGTCAGAATACATTTAGATCCAATAAAAATTGTAATGACACATTATTTTTTATAAGTGTTTTTGTCAATGTTGATCGTTTTGTGATAAATCTCAATAAAATATTTTAATTAACTTTCTTTTCAGATAGTAGCATGTGTGTAATAGAAACAATGATATTAATGAGATCTCACACTCAATAGTGTAAATAAAATGGTTTTAACAGCTTAAAAAACCTGGTCACTAATTTATCCTGTTTGTCCATACGATGACTAATTTCATAACGTTTAGACACAACCCAGAACTAAAACATTTTCTCCGGGATTTAGATCTAAATCTAGTTAGTAACTAGTAAGTCTGTTGATTTAAAGAAGTATCACTTATAAGGAAAAAAAATCGTTTGTTTAGAATAAAACACATATTTTATCTATGCTCTAAGAGTTCTACAAAAATATTCAAACACCTATATTATAAACTAGCCTGCATTACTATCTTAGTGAAGTCATTTTCAGTGGGTGAGACTTGTACACTGCCTTAAATCATAAGTAAAAGAACTAGAGTTTTCTAGACTGCACTATGATTGCTGGGCATAAGGTCAACAGATCGGACACGCTTTAAACTTTTAGCTTATATGTTTGACAAAGGTTTATTTATAAAGCTAGAAGATGAGTGTCTTCTGGTTTGAGGACACCCGGGGCAGTTGTATCTAACAAAGAGGGTAGTTTGGTATTTCAATGATTTTAACTTACTAATCTACAGGGCTTTTCTTTGTGCTTTAAGATGGCATACACAAAGCATTACAGTTGCATATTTTAAAATAAAAAAAAAAAACCTTTTTTTATACTCATATTGCCTCATTCATAGTTCCCTAACCACTGGGTCCAGCCTTGATGTCAACAGTTAAGTAACTTACCATGAAGTAAGAACCACACTAAACAAAGTATTACTTTTTTCAATTCGACTTTTTGAGAACTTGCAGGTTACTTTTTTTATTTAATTTATTCATTAAAAAATGTGTTCGCTGGAATTTCTTTTTTCTTTCGAAATTTCACGATGTTAGTCTACTTAAGGAATGGCTATTTGTTTGTTCATTAATAAAAATAATCATTATCGTTATTATCCTGGAGAAAATTTGTTTTATAATAGCGCATTAGACAAAAACATATATTACAATGATGCCAACAAAATGTACATATAAAAGTCTCTCAAACTTTACTTATGGATTTTACATCAGAAAGGTTGACTTCTATTTATCAATTAAATATCTAAAGGAACAAAAAAGAGTTCTTATGTGTGTTTTTTTTTAGTTATTGATTTGCGACTCGTATTCCTACCTAAGTTAAGAATCGTGTCCCTAAAGGCGTTTTTTAATGTTATAAAATCTTTTTAGCATTCATAAGAATTGTATTCAATATTTGTTCAACGCATCTTGCTCGTTGCCAGGATTTATTGTAGATTACTTACTTTTTACAAAGCTTTTATCAACTCACTCTGTCTGTGTGGTTCAAAGTTTGTACACGTTATTTCTCCCACACATAGTCTCGTATTAAGTCTTTCTCTCCTAAGTGACGATACCAACGTTGATTCCACCAGAATGTGGTAAATAATTATTCATTTGTGTAGACAATAAAAAATTAACCAACTAGTCAATTAATTACTGGTAGCTACTTATTCTGTTTGATACCAATAAAAATAATTTCTCCCACTTCTGGGATCAAGTCGAAACTTTAAGCACCAAAACCTGAATCTATGAAAATATTAACCAACCAGTCATTTAATTATTGGCAATTCATTATTTTGTTTGATATCAAATAAGGGAAATGCATTCTACTTTACTGAGATATATAGGCCTAGTCATAAGTGCTGAATTCTGTTCTCCTAAGATAAGCTTTATTTTTTAAAAAAGGATTTAAACAAATATTTTGAGGCTTTATGTTCAGATAGCCAAACTAGACAAAGCTTATGAAACTTAAAAGGCAGCGCTTGAAATTCATGCTACTCTCCTGCTTTCTGCTTACAGATATCATATATTGCTCCTTCTGCTCGGAAGACATGTATTAGGCAGATCACGATCTCTGTTAGAAGCCTATTTCTCACTCAACTCACTTCACACATTCAAAATAACTTGAAGTCACGTGATAAAACAACAAAGTCACTATCTGTGTAAAGATTTATTAACCAGAAAGATTGCGTCCATGTAATCTAACGTATGTCCATTGTGGCAAGACTTCTATTTTCTTCCAAGAAATTCTAGCCAAACAACGTTCATTACGTCATGCAAACCAGAAGATCAATATAAATAACATAAATCTCTATATTTTAAAAATTGTACTTTTAGTGAGTCCGTCTAGCATATTTAATATTCTATGTGTCAACGTATGCATAATTTCGATTTTTTTTTTCTGTTTAATGTAAAGAATCGTCCTCATTTACGTTTCAATGTCAAAGTATTTTTGATCAACTGTCTCTTGATCAGTTTTCTTAGTACAAACCTAGCTCGTTGTCTTTATATAATCTTTGTCAAAATGAGCTATGGCTCGGCTAAATATAACTATGTTATCCTAATTCCCGATAATGTGCACTCTGGCATCGTAAAAAATTTGATGTAAACATCTTTAGTCTGAAGCTACAAACTGAGCTTATGGTAAGTAAAAATCTTTTGAAATAGTGCCTAATTTTATATTTTTATTACTGTGCAGGCTTAATATTTTATATTTAAGCTGAGTAAGTTAATTCTGCTATTCTGCTCGATAATGAACTCGCATATTACATCGACACTTAGAATCTAGATATCTACAATTATCATCAAAGCAGAGCATATGATATAGCTAACAGAATTTGGCAACCAATGACGGCAATGAGCTCGCATATTACATCAACACTTACAATCTGATATCTAAAATGATCATCAAAGCAGAGCATATAACATAGCCTATCATTGCCACCAAAAATTGGCGTAAACGTTTCCCAAAAGCTGGTAACTAGATTATAAACCAACGAGGCGAAAGTAATGATTTGGAATAGCATATTAAGTATACTAGAGTTATTTCTTTCGGTATAATTAACAAAAATAATTTAAGAACATTTTTTTAGATGTATTTATAACTGAAAAATCCATGACTCGACTTTACACAAGCAAACTATCAGACTGTTATTACAATGCAGGCTTAACAGTTGATATTTTTACTGCCAATCTTTCCATTAACGGAATAGAACTAAGACGTTTTATGTCTTCGTCTGGGAATCATTATGTATTTATGTCTTCGTGGGGGAATCATTATGTCTTTATGTCTTCGTCGGGGAGTATTATGTCTTTATGTCTTCGTCGGAGAAGTATTATGTCTTTATGTCTTCGTCGGGGAAGTATTATGTCTTTATGTCTTCGTCGAGAAGTATTTTGTCTTTATGTCTTCGTCGGGGAAGTATTATGTCTTTATATCTTTGTCGTTGGAACAGTTTCCTTCAACTTACCACATGCAACAAGATTTAATAAGATAGCCTCATGGTTGCTACAAAATATTAAAATCATACTGCCAGCAGAAATTCATTTTATAATTTGATCCGGGCCGAAATAAGATAATTAGAGGCCCTAACGAAGTGAGCTTGGTGGCCCCAAATAAAAAAAGAAAAATAAAATTAAATAGTATGTAACTTGGCGGTTTATTTAATTTTGGCCTCTTATTTTTTTAAGTATTGTTTAGGTTTACCTGGCCAGTTGACCACTGCCCCTATAAAGGGACTGTTTTAGTTACTTACTTCCCTTTTTCTCTACTGATCGACTCGGCCATGATTGGCCAGCCAGTGACCATGTAGTTTAGACTCAGCGGGATCACTTGCAATAATTCTTGCCAACGATGCTTACTCGCCAGTAATGCTAGCTCGCCATTATTGCTGGCCTTGCTCGCCCATTTAGCATTTAGTCTCGCAATATTGCTTGCCTATAAGTCTGTCGATTGTAGTAGTTGTAGTTATATATAGTTTGTCTTGTAGGTTAAGTTTTAGTGGTTGTACTTTGAGTAATTGATTAGTGTGTGAATTTAGCGCCGTTGGTTAGTTTGTTTTAGCTGGCTTAGTTTAGTTGAGTTTGGTCGCAAAATATTTTTATTATTTAATTTAGTTTGTTGTGAAGGTTATTTTTGTGTGGGTTTTATTTATTTTGATTTTGATTTCCTCTTGTTGTAAATAAAAGTATATATAGTTTGTTTATAAATTTAGTTATTTGTTTCATTTTAGTTGTCTTATCTTAGAAGTTACTTTAGATTAGCTTAGTTAGTTTAGTTAATTATTCTAGTCTGGTAAGTGCCAGTCTGGTCACCCAGGTGAAGTCCACCCTTTGGTATTGTACCAAAGTGCACAGAATGAACTCACACAGTAGAGCTTACATCGGCCTACTTAAATAATAATGTTGAGCTGTATAAAAATGGCCGTAAGCGCCTCCTGACCAGCTAACAAGTGGGAAAACTAAGATAACGTAATTTACTAATAACCTAGTGTACTCCAACAATAACATTGAGGACAAGTTTCTCTATTTCTTCTCGAATAAAATGAGTGTTGTACTAGCTCCTTCCCCTCACACATCGAAGGCCTGTAGGCGGCTGCCTGGTTTGCCTATCTCTAACACCAGCCCTGATTTGATAGTTGATTTTCAGCATTATGTATTTATACGTAGGCGGCTGCCTGGTTTGCCTATCTCTAACACCAGCCCTGATTTGATAGTTGATTTTCAGCATTATGTATTTATACAGAAACATTCTTTCCTAAAATAAGCTTAGGTCTAATTAAGAGAAATAACATTAAACTAGATATATCATCATTATAGTCTAATATTGTAATAATAATTATGCTTCATTTCTAACGTTTCTTCAGTGTCATGCCCTCCATAAACTACGTTGTCGAGTGACACTGTGCTTGGTGACGATCTAGAATCAACCATCAATAGGAAAACTTTTTTTTTGTGCTTAGCTTAGTTGACAAAATGATGTCGTTGGCCGAGGTAATACTTTTTATATTGACTATAAACGAGTTTGGCGGCACGGTGGCCGAGTGGTTGTGAACCGATGAGTCCCGGGGACAAATCCTGGTGAAAACTGGGATTTTAAATTTCGGGATCCTTAGTGCGCCTCTGAGTTGACCCAACACTAATGGGTACTTGACATTAATTGGGGAAAAGTAAAGGCGGTTGGTGATTGCGCTGTACACATGACACCCTCATTGACCGTGGGCCACAGAAACAGTTGACATTAAGATCACCTGCCTCATAGATCACAAGGTATGAAAAAAAAAAGGGTGAGGACTTAAACGAGTTTCATGCGCAGTTTTAAATAATGATGAAAGCTTAAATGTAAGACGCAACTTTCAAAAAATCTGAGGATGATATAAAGTTGAAACTAAATTGATAATACTGCTAGTTACAAGAGCACCAAGGCCATGCTTGACACGTTCACCGAATGTCAATCTTAGAAAACTATAACTTACAACTATTTTCTCAAACTGACGATGTTACTTCAGACTAATCGTTGTTACTTCAGACTGATTGATGTAACTTCAGTTTGATGGATGTTACTACAGATTGATGGATGTTACTTCAGTTTGATTGATGTTACTTCAGATTGATGGATGTTACTTCAGACTGATTGATGTTACTTCAGTTTGATTGATGTTACTTCAGATTGATGGATGTTACTTCAGTTTGATTGATGTTACTTCAGTTTGATGGATGTTACTTCAGATTGATGGGTGTTACTTCAGATTGATGGATGTTACTACAGATTGATGGATGTTACTACAGATTGATGGATGTTACTTCAGATTGATGTATGTTACTTCAGATTGATGGATGTTACTACAGATTGATGGATGTTACTTCAGATTGATGGATGTTACTTCAGAATTCAGATTGATGGATGTTTCCTCTCTGATTTAAAAACAATAAACAGTAATGAATACATATTTAGACTTTACTGGTTTGGGCTTTTAGTTTATATGATCTGGCTTGATCACATTTGTACATGGTGAAATCATTTACCTTCAACACAGTAAGGGACGCTTAGCGGTGGCTTAACCGCTTAGTAAATACAATGTTTACAAAGTTAAGTTTGCCCCCTGAGACTTATCTTGTCACTTGTTTTAGTTCAACGGTTAACGAGATTGTCACGTGTCCACGGCAACGACTTGTATCATGTTTTATTACATCAGGACGTGAAAATAGAGACCAAATAAAAAAAAATCTTATTACTCATCAAGATTTGAACCTGAGACCTTTGATTGAAAGCAACGAGCTGGGCCACCAAGCTTCATAGTATACCAACAATCGATTGTAAGCGAATGAAAGTGTATTTGAGCCTCTTGTATCTAGTTCTATAGTAGTCTATACCATCAATACCATCCTTCATTGTCAACAATCATCATTTATTCTTAGTACATTTCAAAAAATCAAAAACGTATAAGCCAGAAAGACGCTTTGGATCTTGCGATTGTACTTGAATAGAAACTCTAGATTTAAAAAAAATGCTTTCAAATAGCTTACATTTTACATTAACAGTATGCTCTTTACGCTATGGTTCACTAACTTTTTTTTTGTGGTGGGGGGAGGGAGATGTCTGGGATAAGCTTTCCGTACTGCCTTTAAGCTCTCAGCTCAACTCTGCTCGAGTTTTGATCCGAACTCAAGGCCCCTTGTTAGTAGCCTAGCCAAAGTAAAGCGATTTTAGCCCTTCAGCTACACATCCTATACTTTTGTTTTTTTAATTCATGCCTTAGATACTCTTTTTATATCAAATATCAAGCTTTTAAAATCATTTCCGCTAGAGAATAGTCCACCAGTAGTCACACCCTTATAACAATCAACAAATAACAACACTTTGAAAGTATATAGAATTAATGCATAAATTTTAATCATTTCAAATTGTAATTTGTTTCCTTAGCTTCGGCTCGATAGCTCCAAGGCAAGATACGATTTGAGAAGCTCGGCCTACATAGATCACAGACAGTAAGTCTTTCTTTTCCATTTAGATATAAGCTCGGCCTACATAGATCACAGACAGTAAGTCTTTCTTTTCCATTTAGATATATTATTATTTCATTTTTCAAAGCCAACTAACGCATGTCAATATAGGCACGTCTATTTCTCGTTCTTACGCATTAAAAAATAAAACCTCTTGATTATTTATTTAAACAATTATTGAGTACGTATAGAGTTTTTAACAAAGCTTATATCAACTCACTCTGTCTGGTAAAAAGTTTGTACACGTTTTTCCCCACACGCAATCTCTGATCAAGCTAAAATTTGATTTTGATCAATTATTTCTTTTACCTGACAATCAATATAAAAAACTAATTAATTGGCTTCATTCGTTCTGATTGCTAAGTATAAAAAATAATTATGGTAAAAAGTCGAATTATTGATACAAATCTAAAGTTTTAACATTTTAAAACCAAAATAAACAATAATATTTAATTTAAAATAACAATACCCCACTGTTTTTTGTTTTTTTTTAAATAAAAAAGTCTTTCTTACAACATAGACAAAACTATGTTTAGAAATATTTTGTTCCCTAAGATGAAACTAATTTCAACGAAAGTGCTCTACATGTAAAGGAAGTAATTGACCACTCACATTCTTCTATTTTTTAGCCATATTGACCATCAACAATGGTCTTTAGGAAACGAAAGCCGCCAGTTAGGCCCAGATACTAAGCGACTTTTTGGTATCGGAGACTATCTGAATGATTACACCAGGTAAAATGTTACTAATTACACCAGGTAAAGACAACTCATATCTCTCACCTTCTAACCGCTCATATTTTTTCCCCAACCTCAGATTAACTACAAGATGATATCAGAATAAATGTTAAATATACTTTAGTTACCTGTTACCCTGTTGCTTTAGTATCAGCCCATAATTCTTAATCTATGCCTTGTTATTGTCTCCCAAAAGTATACTACATTGCTATGAATAAAATGGTACACTTTAGGAATATAATTTGCATATTCAAACATGATTAGAAACGTTGAATTTATATTTCTTATCTTGTAATTCTCTCAGGATGCTAGAAGTCTGATCGTCTGCTAGTTGAAACAAGAAATACATTTTTAAAATACATTTTAAAAAAAAGCTTATACGGAGTGAAATTGTATCAATTAGTTTGGATCAGTCATGTGATTAAATTTGTAGTAGATCTAGACTTTAGACCAACAACAATACATTTGTTCGATTGATAATATTTTTTCCAATTGTTTTGTTGATCCTTTCACTTTTCTCGATACGCTATGATCCAAAGCTTTCTCGATACGCTATGATCCAAAGTTTTCTCGATATCCTATGATCCAAAGCTATCTCGATATCCTATGATCCAAAGCTTTCTCGATATGCTATGATCCAAAGCTTTCTCGATATGCTATGATCCAAAGCTTTCTCGATACGCTATGATCCAAAGCTTTCTCGATATGCTATGATCCAAAGCTTTCTAGATACGCTATGATCCAAAGCTTTCTCGATACGCTATGATCCAAAGCTTTCTCGATATGCTATGATCCAAAGCTTTCATAGAAATTGAGTGCGGTAAATATGCGTCTATAAAAGTGTCGTTTATTTTTGTTTATTAAAAAATTAATTTCAATCTTGATACAAGCGGGTTTTTTTTACACCTAAGTTATACAAGAGTTAGTTGGCCTAGAATACTGAAGCTACAGCACAACGACTATCTCATCAACATGGACTTCGACTAAACCGTTGTTCAACAAGATCAAACAGGCAGTGCGTGTCGTCCTATAGTTTTGGGGATATGAGATGATACATAGCGTCGAAAAATGTTACAAGTCTACAATGATCTTTATTTGTGATTGACAAAGACTGTTGATGATAATTGTCTCCTACTGATTTGCTTTCTCTCTAGGAAATGTCGATTTAGCTGTACGTTTGTGTAGGAATAAATCATGTGTATACGACGTGTATGTCCTAATCATGTGTGGAACTTAATCATATGTGGGACTTAATATGTGCGTACGAAATGTATGTCCTAATCACAAGTAGGACTTAATCATGTGTGGGACTTAATCTTTGTGTACGAAGTGTGGGATGTAATTGTCATGCGCATCTTCTCGTTGTGTTTTCCTTAGTGTACCATAAGTTTCGTTTCTAAGAACGCGCTTTCGCGCTTTTGTTGATGTCATTTACTTCCTTGCTTTGCTTCTGTGTGGGCGGATGTTGGATCTTCGGTGAGAGTGTCTGTTATTGTTTTCTTCCACATTGTTGGGGACGCAGGCTTGGGAGTCAAGTTCGAAGTTGTTTGGTTTGGTCCTTGCTTGCGTTGTAGACTTGCTGTTTGACTATCACCCATGGCGTTGGGGTGCGGGCGTTGCTGGTCAACGTCGGCACTGATGTTAAGGTGCGCTATATTGTTTCGAATGTACGTGTACTAGAATTGTAAATGATAAATGCATTACTAATGTTTACTCATTAATTATGCCTCATTGTACCATTAACTCATTAAATCTTGTTTGATATATACAGCAGCGTTATCCACTAGTGTACGTTGCTAGTTATTAACGTTGCTATTGTTAATTACTAACTTATTACTTGTTATGCTGTGGGGAGTGCCAAGGCAGACGAGCCGCGGCTAAATCTCAACCCCGGCAGAAAGTTAGTAACAGCCAGGTGGGACCCGGCATACCCTAGACCAGTACACCTGACAGTAATCATGTGTTGGACTTAATCTGTACGACGTGTGGGACTTACTCTAGGCTGTATGGCTAATCCTCCTTTTAGATTGTCCCCCTTACCCCGCCATTTGGCGCATTGAGTGGCAAGCTGTCTCCTTAAAAATCAATCTCCAGCGATTTCTGCAGGCACCTCACAGTTTTGTTTTTTGCCCTGAAACTTTTCCATGTAGTTGCTCAATAAGTTTAGCAAGTATGACTATGTTTGCTTTTTACTCGTATCAGCCTCCATTTTATCTCTACCTTTCGTATGCGCAAATCATTATGTTATAGGACATGTCCAGCAAACCTCATGCGACTCTCGGTCACAACCTTATTAAGTGGTCGAGTCGTCGAGTGCCTGTTAGACCCGATCTCTGTATGTGGTTTCTAAAATACGCATTGACCACTTTTTCTGAGCAACATTTAAATTTTTTTTTTCGTCGCTGGGAAGACGATTGTGCAAAATAGGTGAATTTTTGTCTAAAGACTTGCCGAAATAGGCCGCGATTTTCTAAAACGGACCCTGCCTTTCAACATGACTACTAGTTTGTATTTAACACGAACTCATTACAAAAAAATTGTCATGAAAACAAATTATTGTTGGGACTAGACGGAGAGTACTTCTCAGTGTATACAAGTCTTTTGAAATGTACTGCTTTAGTTAATGGTCAGTTTTGTGAAATCCTTAGGTATGTGGATGAAATGACAGTGATAGAACCGCTGCCATCATTGATACCAACGAGGCCATTCCCTGATCCTTTTGCACAACTATCGATGGAACAGCACTATTCGTGAGTTAATTAAACCGTTGCTGATAATTTCATTTAGTAACATGTATTAGTAGACCTACTTGTGTGCCTCTACAATAACATTGGCCTTGACCTTCGTGATTGAAAACGGCCTTGCATTGACATACTTATTTTACTGCCACTATTTTTTTTTAGGTATTAGATTATACAGTAAAAAGTAATCGAACACTGCATAATGTTTATCTGATCAAAATCTGCACAAAGGCAGTGCGAAGCGTCTAGTATGGTAGCATTATCTTGTTGCCACCGCTGACTAGCATCTGTGAAAGGGGAGCAATTTGTAAGTCTCCTTTGCCAGTACATAGTCTGTATACGGCAAGTCCTATGCAGCACCTCCTCGTGGCGACATGGAAACAGAAGATGTGAAGCCTCAGGCTAATCTGCAAATATCTCGGTGGAGGTTTGGCTCCAAGATGTGAGGCAGTCGTAGCCCATCCGCATACAGACATGCCCTGCTGCCCACAAACTAAAGCTCTAGCTATATGTTAATAGTTGCATTGCCTTGTGTGTGTGTCCCTGTAACATCTAACGCTAAGGGAGTAGACCCTAACAGAAAATCCGGTTTTTAAGCCCCGTTGGCGGGGGAATAGTGGTAAGACCATTGATCTCCGGCAAGCTCTCCATACACCTGACCCCAAATTGCAATGCTTTTCCATTCCTTTGAATCCGTTCAGAATGTATGATAAGCAAGTGTTGACGTATCGTCACAAATATTGAAAGGACACACACACTCAAGCATAACTAAGTGTTGATGTCTGAGAATTCTATATTTATTGACGTCAAAAAGGGGAGAACATTATAAGTAACTAGGTTCCAATGTTTTTAATGCTAGGACAGAAAGTTAAAATGTTTATACAGTAGCTAAAAGTAGTGGGGTTAGATGTGAACTTGAGTTTGGTAGATGATCTAGTGCAAGGTGTGACATTCAACTTGGAATCATGATTTGTTTATTATAGATCTAATCACCTCATTTTAATTACTGATACACACTACGCACATTCGTTGATTTTCTCAGCAGAAGTCCTGGACTGGACGAGTCACAAAGATGGCCTTGCAAATTAGGAAAGCGGTGTAGGAGAAATCACTTCCAGGTTGAGACTCGCTTTCCACGTCACGGAGGAGACTGGCTACGTACGTACCGGCTACTTTTAGGACACATTAACAGTGACACTTGACCGACTTACCCAATCATTTCGAGCCAATTAGACTTCTGGGAATTTTATTTTTTAAATAAGCATTTAGGACTTTCTGAAGTCCATTCAATAATAATGGGCACATGAATTGGAAACATGTTATTAAATCTATTTAATATTAATGAACATAAAACATTTGAACATATTTCTGCCTCGATATAACACTATTGAGCATCTGACATTTGAAAAACATTAACTAGTTTATGGGCACCTGACATTTGAAACATATTCACTAACCAAATATTTATGGGCACCTGACATTTGAAACATATTCACTTACCAAGTATTTATGGGCACCTGACATTTGAAACATATTCCCTAACCAAATACTTATGGGCATCTGACATTTGAAACATATTCACTAATCAAATTTTTATGGGCTTGAAACATATTCACTAATCAAATATTTATGGGTAACTGACATTTGAAACAAGTTCACTAACCAAATATTGATGAGCACCTGACATTTGAAACAAGTCCATTTGTTACCAAACATCTTGGGGAACAGAAACATCTGGGTAGTTTGAAAACACGAAATCTTTAAAAAAACACTTTCACACAAATACATTAATTAATTTTTTTAAATTCCTAACAGATAATTGGACAGAATATATGTATAGGATTGGAGAATTAGGGGCCAAACAATTGAAACAACCATCGGCATGAGAAACTACCTACAGCTCTAGGAGAGCTAGAATACTATTGCGTAGCATTTCTTGTACGTTTCAATTAATGTTTACAGCTAATTGTGAAATAGTTTTATGTGTAGGCAATAAATAAATAAATCAATGTCTCTATAAAGACCTGCCGTGATCAAGCCTCGCCTTTGAAATATTGCATGAAATGTTTCATTTTTCAGAACTCACATTTTTTTTAAAACTTTCAACCCTGAAGAGTTCGTATTTGTTTCCAAGCCAATGACTTTCAATAATGAAATAAAATAAGGAACAAAAGTTTTGTATATTCGCTTTAACCCAGAAGAACAGTGTCAAATGCACCAGAATAAGTGTCAAATAGAATCATAGATACAGTAGGAAATATTTTGGATACAAACTTACAGGGGGATCATGCACATGCAGTGAATTTAGACTAATAAGTCTGACTTTTTGTTTATGTTTGTTCTTTACCCAAACTAGCTTCAATGTTTTCTCTAGGTGTGTCTTTGTGGAGGGGTGGGGTTGCGAACAGTTGCCTGGTTCCTGTAAGTTCCCTATATTTAGCTCAAGCAGGAAGTAATGGTGTAAGTTTCAAAGGGTTCATCTTTTGGATATTGATCTTAACAAAGTGTTGACCTGAAAATAGATGCGCTACATTCAAATAAACTCTAGATGCACAATAGTTATTGCTTGAGGTTGTTTGTTATTTTGTGTTTGGAACATTATGATTAGATCTTAGATTAGCTCCTAGCTTTTGTAGGCCAGTGTCCAAAGTTTCTACTTGTTCTATTAAATAGAGGAAATGTTGTGAGCCTCCAAACGCACGCTCAGAATTGAAACAAAAGTTGTGCCATTATTACAAAGTGAAATCTTATGTTACATTGAATTAGCGTGTCATCTTTTCAAAACGAAATAAATAAATGATATCATCCAAAGCTTGTTGAATTTTTTTCTTCTGAGTCTGTCCGATTTAGTCTATTTTTACAATTATTTTTTGATAACACTTATTTAGTCTATTTTGACAATTATTATTTGATAATACGTATTTAGACTATTTTTACAATTATTATTTGATAATACTTATTTAGTCTATTTTTACAATTATTATTTGATAATACTTATTTAGTCTATTTTTACAATTATTATTTGATAATAGGCCTACTTATTTAGTTTATTTTTACAATTATTATTCGAAAATACTTTAGCTGATCAGCTCTCATGAAAGCTTCTTTTTTTTCTTATTCATAGCAAATTAAGCATTCCGATTCTCGACATCTCTTTAATGTGTCAACCTTTGTTTGGTTAAGTCTGAACTAGTTAATGTTGATGTCTCCTAAACCAAAGAGAAACAACACAAACAAAACAGCAAGATAGATTTTAAGTCCGCGATTCTCACACTGTGATTATAAATTCAAATTTGAATGTTAAGTCGTTTAAACTTGTAAGTAAAAATCTTTAAGAATAGGCCTATATTCAGCTTTCCAGAAAGGCGCCTACAACAAAATTGACTAAAGCCAATCTCATTTTATACAAAGAAGACGTCTCCAACAGAAAGAAGACGTCTCCAACGTTACGTTCTAAACTCTCTCGTGTCCTATATGGTTCTGATGACGATCAAAACAGACCACACCAAGGCGTTTTGCTTAACATGATTTTTCGACCTCGAATATCTATCGCATTTTTACCCGATGTCAGTGAATACTGTTTGTTTATTTAGCTTGAATTGTCATGCGCATTAGTGTGTTCTAGATGCCAGGACAACGCCTTTCTGCAGCTGAGAATGTAAGAAAACGCTTGACGGCGGATACATTGGCTTAAAGAGGTGGTGGCGCCAACGTTAATTTTGTTGTCTAGTAAAACATTCACAAACACTGTCCTAGACATTTTGATTAGAACCTGATTATATTAAAGCAGATATACTTTTATGGTAACATAATTAACGACTCTAATCTGACTGAATTAAAAAAAAGAAACAAAAACAAAAGTGATTTTTAAAAAATGCAATTTTATGTATGGTATAAATGTATGGATTAAATAATGTATGGTATTAATGTATAGTATTAATATGTGGTATTAAATGACTTAGTCATAACACTACGGTTAAAATAATTGGTTACAGCCAAATAGAAACAAAAACTTTAATTATATAGAGTAAGCCCACAAAAAATTGTAATTGTAATCAAATACATATGTTTTTGTTTCTAAATCTGCAATCTCTTGTCGCCATGAATGTCTGGTCAGCTAGATGTTCTAACAGAATCTATTGGGCAGTCTTAAACCTTCTCATGTCAATGTCAGTGGTTGAATAGATATTCTTATATATACCCACCCCTCTCCTCAGTCGTCTCTTGTCCCATGTCCGTCCAGTCATGTAGATGTTTATATATTGGCAGTCTCAGTCT
>JADKLZ010070218.1:0-15074 GCA_021533235.1 Biomphalaria straminea | reverse complement strand
TTGCCACTTCCCTATTTTTGTTTACTGGAAGAGGCTGATTTTCAGGAATCTAAAGAGTCAGCTTTACAAATGTTGTCTTCTAAAGTCATTCAGTTCACTTCAGCTTGTCTCAACAATAGTCAAGATGGTACTGTTTACTTTGGAATAGACCCTGAAACAGGTTTTATTAAAGGCCTTCCTGTTCAAAAAGAGGAAGTCATTAACAGTTTGAGCTATTATATTGACAGAGCTTTTACAGAAGAAAATTTAAAAAATATTGTTAATGCTACCATGAGACCACCTGCTTTTATACCAGTGTTTGATTCAAGCTTCAATAGTACTGGAAATTTTGTTGTAGAGGTAGATGTAGTGTCAGCAAGTACATGTGTTCAAAACACTAAAGTGAAAACTAAATTAAAAAATCTTTCATACCTGCCTGCATCAGCTAAGAAGAGTAGAAAATGTGGTTATTTTACTTTTGATGAGTATGGAGATCCAACATTGGTTGGTTATGATAAACTTCAGCAGTTTTTCAGCCAAGTGGAAATAGAAGCAAAATTAAGAAAAGCTGAAGAAGAAACTGTGCATTTTAATTTACCAGAAAATCTGAGACAGAAGCTGCTCAATCTTTTAACAGGGGGCAGAGAGAAGTTAGATGATGTCATTTACCCATTTATATTGCTGAGTAGTGTGGATAGTAAAATGGACAAAAACTATATTTTAAAAAACATGTTGTTCATTAAACACTTAGATACTGACGTCATATTTGATTTTGACTCAACAGGCTCTACAAAAGGAATTTATCATTGTTATAATACCCATCTTGGGGAACTAATGACAGTTCTTACATTGGATAACTTTTGCAATCCAGAGAATAGTAAATTTATTGACAACATAGATACTGATAAAATTCCTTGGGTTTTTTGTAATGGATATGAACCTTCTTCTATTAAGCCTCTAAGTCCAACAGAATGGAACAAACAGATTCGAGCAGCTTTTCAGAAAGCATTAAAGCACTTTGAAAAAAATAGAAGTGCAGATCGAATATTGATTATAATATGTCTCTTTTCTAAAGATTATGAAACAATGCTGGAAGGTTGTGAAGAAGTCCTAACCTCATTTCCCAACCAATGGGTAGTTTATGCTGAGACAGAACATATTGCCAAAATGTGGAAAAAAGAAATGATTCAAAGAAAAAAAGTGGATGAGAAAGATGCATCAGACAGGTTTGTAGTTGGCATGACATGGGAACAGATCAATGATACCATTGAACAGGTCACAACTCATGCTGTTACCCATGGTTGTATACTGCCTCAGGCTGTTGGATCCTTTACCAAACCAATTCCAGAAAAAAAATTGAAAAGCTGGTGTGACGTTGAACTTCTGTCCTCATCTGACCCAGAAGTTAGTGAAGATATAAGTAAAAAAGTCTTGGAAAAATTTTATAAAGGCGAGTCAGTCGACTGGCTGAATTTTTGGTTTGAAGGTCAAGTGTTGCAAAGGTCACATGATATAAAATTGTCAGAATTAGTAAAGAAAGCATTGACTGAAGAAGCAGAAAACAAAGTGTCTACAGTTATAATCTTTCATCATCCTGGTTCTGGAGCAACAACTTCTGCTAAATTTGTTCTTTGGGAACTCCGCAAGAAGTACCGTTGTTGTGTGATAAGAAGAATAACCGAAGACACAATTGACCAGTTACTAGAGATTAGGAACTTTCGCGAACCAAGTGCATCCCCAAAGCCTGTTTTAATTTTAGTTGATAATGAAGATGAAGAAAAATACAGACAACTAAAACAAAATTTAGAAGTTAAATGTAAGCTCTTAAGTAGAGAAAACCCTGAAGTTATTAAAGTATTTTTCACAATGCTGTTTTGTATAAGGAAAGCTTCTCTCCCACAGCAAATTTTGGACCATCAGATGTTGTTAGAACAAAAATTAACTAAAGAAGAACAAAAAACCTTTGGTAAAAAACACAAACAGCTAACTTCTGAATATGAGAAAAACAAAGAAAACATTGACCCAAAATATTTGATCTCATTTAATATACTCAAAAATGATTTTAGTCCTGAGTATATTCGTAAATCTGTTAAAGAGTTTATTAAAGGTATCAAGGATGAAAGGGAGATAACTTTGCTATCCTACATAGCATTGTTAAATAAATATGATCCACAATTTAGATCTATCCCAGTTTCTTGTTTCGATGCAGTTTTTAGGAACAGATCTGAAAGTTATAAAAAGTTACCAGATGCATTTAAAAGATGTACTTACTGGGAGGCCAACTTAAGTCAAGCAGTTCAGGTATTACTGTCGATATCGCCACTAAAAAAAACTGGGGCAAGTGATGCAAGGATATCACTTCGGGTGCTTCACAGGCTTGTAGCTGACAGTTTGCTTGACAACTTGATCACAGATAAAAATAGCCTAAGTGACATAATGCTGAGTCTTATCAATAGCATAATATTTGACCATGACACAGAAGATTTTATGCATCTTGAAAATATTGTTGGGGACATTATGAAAAGGAGGGAATTCAATGAAAAGGATGGAAAAAAAGAAATGTTTTCACCATTCATTACTCAAGTTAACAAAGACAGTGGTGATGAAGTGTCCATTAAACTTTTTTGTGACTTTTTTGATAGAAATCATGACCCTTTTATAGCTCAACAAATTGCAAGATTTTATTATTATCTGAAAAACTGGGACAAAGCAGAATCATATGCCCAGAAAGCAACTGAAATAAAACCTAAGTGCTCATTTCTTTGGGATACTTTTGGAAGAGTGTATAAAGAACAACTTAGAGATGAATTTGATAAGATTAAAAAAACAATGGACAAAGATAAAAAACATGACAATAATTTTGTTAAAAAGCTAATTAATTTAGCTAAAAAAGCAATTTTTTATTTCAAAAAAGTTCAAGAATTAACAGAAGAATCCTTATTTAATGTATTAGAAAATAATCTAGCTGGCTATTTTGGAGAGTTACAAACACAAATAATCTTTCTTCGGCTATTAGAGAAGTGCCAGTGTTTCAAAAATCGCAGTCATTTGATGAAATGTTTAGTAAGCAAAGATTTCAGTGAAAATTGTTTCAGATTTCTTAATTCAGATGAAATAACTTTCTTGAGTCAGCTGGAAGACAACTGCATGAATACGCTTCGAGTGTTAGATGAACAATACTTGCAAGTTCGAGAGGATGCTCAGTTTGATGTTGCTGTTTATTCTGGAACATATGGAAGAGAGCTGCAAAATTTTGTTTCTTTAATGTTTAACTTTCACGATTACTTTGGTGAACCTAAAGATTTCTCATATATAAAAAACCTTCCTGAACCTGAAGCCAGTATGCACAGATGGAGAATAGCTTTAAAACACGGAGCCATGTCACTTAATCTTCTTCTTCGTTTCCGTGCAGAAGGAATTGAGAACAAAGGGCAGAATCAATTCGCCAAGAAACTCAGTGCAATTTATAAAGTAATGTTGCCCAACCTGAGTTTAGGAAGCTGTGAATTTGATTACCTTTTAGCAATGCTAAATGCTGTAACATTGTTAGTTGTGGAGGGTTTAACCTTTCGTGAATGCAAACAGCTTACTTATCCTCAAGTATTAGAGTGGACTAAAAAACTATTAGACTGTAAACAACCAAATGAAAAGAGGCCTTATGTTGAGCCTTATATGTATTTTGTAATGTTTAATTTCCCATCAGAAAAAAGAAGTGATTTTTCATTGTGCACAATAAAGAAATTAGAAGAAGCTTGTGAAAAATGGAGAAAAGCTTACAGTGTGAAGTTTGGAGATGCAGAAGCTAGAACATTATTTTATTTAGCGCAAAATGATCTTCTAATGGACCTTGTCCATTCTGATACATTTCCAATGGAAGGACGTGATAACTGGGACCACCCAGAAATGAGAAAATATCTGGTCTTGTATTCTGGAACTGTAGAAATTGGAGGTAAAAAAGTGAATGTAAAAATCACGAGAGATAACAATACACTATATCTTTCCATCCCTACATCATATAAAGTGAAAAAGAATCTCTGGCAGAAAGAAACCTACTTTTTTGTTGGCTTCAGTTTCTCTGGTCCCAAAGCATATGGCATTCCTCAAGAACCTCCTGAAACAATTGATGATGTTGAACAAGATGTGCCATGTTCTGGGAAATATCTCAGCAAGGATAAAAGTTCTTTTAGTTTCCGAGCATCGAATGAGCATCCAAAAAGCTTTCCACAGCTCCGTGGTTTGAGTAAATTAATTGACTTGAAAAGAAAATTGGATTTAAGACAGGTAAAATCAATGTTACTTAATTATTTTTTTTTTATTGTTATATCTCAGCGGAGCTGATCCCCATCACACCTTGATCGGAGAATGCAATATTATGTTTTGCTTGCATCTTGTAAAAAGTAGTAAAGTTCCCCTTTCAGACCTTGTGGTCTATAGGGCAGATGATGCAAAAGGTCATCTTATTCTGTGGCCTACAGTTAGTGAGGGTGTCATGTGGCCAGCACAACGACCAACTACCTTTACCATGCCACCTTGTATCTTGTAACACTCCTGAAATTCCTGTTGTCATACGGTACTGCCTTACTACATTAGGGTATTCAATAGGTATGACCCAGCCAAATAATAATAATAAGGCATTGTCTTCAAGTTCAAAGATTGTGGATAAGTTAAGTATTTCATGAGATCTTTTCAGACCAAATTACAACCTATACATTTTGTCAACTCTGGCGCAAAGCCTTTTATGCCAAATAATAATAAGGTAATTTATTTGAAACAATACCATTTTTGTTGGTGTCTAAGCTGTGTAAACAGAAATCATTGTAATCATATCTCCATAGTCTTAGAGATCAAATATTTGAAAGTTATTTTTAAAAAAAAGGGGGTTACAATATATTGCTTTCATTTGAAACAAAAAGTATTAAAAGTTTTTTCTATATAACTGGCTGATTTAATTGTTAATTAAATTTACAAAAAAAAGATTTTTATTTGCAATTTTGATCAAACAAGTCTTTCTTTGAAAGTCAACATTTTGATATTTAAGTAGAAAACTATCATTCCTTCTGCTTCCATTTAAAAAAAAATTATTTTAATTTCTTTATATACAACTCTTAAATCTAATTCTCCTCTAATAAGTGTAGTTAGTTGTCAGCGTGAATGTGAGTGAGCGATTATCCTTAAATCAATGTGATTATCAAACAGGTTTTTACATCTATATGAGAGTGTCTGTGTTAGTAGTTATTACTAGTTATTCTACAGTTTGAAAGGTAAAGACTGCAGTTAATGATAATATTTAGCACACTTTTAAAATGACTAGATCAAGATATACAAGTAGGTTTCTATTCTCAATCTATTAAAAGTCCTAAAAATTATTACATTGAATATAAAGGCCTATTAAAAAGGTGAGTGTGTGTATTTTTTTCTTTTTTTTTTTAAGAAGGATTTTTTTTTTAAATTAGGTACCTTCTTAGATCTAGATCTATGACTGACAAATAAAAAAATAAAATATGTAAAAAGTGAACTTAGTTGTGAATAGTAATGTTTCTTCTTTCAAACTGTTCCACGAGAAGAATCAAGCTTCAATAAATTATTTATCAGGACTTCTAGTATTTACGGTACAAAATGTTTGGACTGTGTGTGCACTATTACATGGCAGGAGGATATGCTTTAAAACTGTGCTTTCATTTAAAAGATAAAAAAAAAAAATCTGGGCCTCTTAAAAGTTTCAGGTTGGGTCTGAGGGCTTTCTATTGAAGGATGCCAAGAAAATTATGTGATATAATTTTAATATTGACTGTTCCACTGACTAATAAACAGTGTATTGTTGGGGGAGGGTGTGTGTGGGGGGGTCATTATAATGCAGGCAGATAATAAGGCTATAACTGATAGGCCTAAGAAGTGTTTGTGCATATAGGCCCTAATGCCCTATTATTAATAGGGGTTTACTGGATACTTGCAACTGGATGAAAGAAACTTGTACAATATGAAGGCTATAAAATTGTTTAAACTGTGAGATAGCGTATTGTAATGCAAGCCATTTTAGTTTTTATATTCCAGCTAATTCAACTGTAGCGTAGCACAGATATCAGGTATAGTTATGCACTTTTAGAATTCAAGGAGAGCTGTTTCATTAGAACATACAATGATCAAAAAATTTGTTATTGGGAAAGGAGTGATTCATTTGAAAACATTGTGTGTCTATGGTGGAGGCATTATAGTGCAGGGAGATGAAAGGCTACAACTGATGGACCTAAGAAGTCTTACATACTCTCATAACTGATGGTTGGTTGCAGGCCCTTTGTTTTTAGGATGAATATAGATTAGAGAATACATTTTAAAAAGACATTTTTGAGGATTATAAAATTGTGTTGGGGTGGGCGGTGTTGTAATGTACACTGTTTTATTTAAAGGTTTTTAGAATATTCCATTCAAAATTAACATATATTTTAACTATTTTAACTTGCGTAGCATCGGTATCAGTTAATATATATATATATATAACTCAATGTTACATAGTTTATAAAAAGTATTGTGGAATGTGCTTAGCAGAGTTGTCATGAACTCTGCCCACTAATGTCTCCTGCCATTCTGCAAGAGGTCTGGACAAGAACGTGTTAATCTTCTTTTCTAAAGGAACTTCAGTTACTTGTAATACAAACCTAATTTAAGAGAATGCTTTTATTGTTTATTTATTATGACTTATTTATTGCTATTGTTTTCTTTATTTTACAAATAATGACTTTTGTGATTAGTTAGTAGATTAACTGAATATATATATTTTTTTAAGGCCTTACTAGATGATGCATTGCAAGTTGCTTGGGAGGATCATGTGGCCGATGCTTTAAAGGACTGATGGACATTGACAGTAATGTTGTCATCAATATTTTGTCTTTCAAATGATGTATTTTTAGTGTCAGCAACAATAATCTTTTTATCAAGTTATCTCAAGATTGAATGAAAAACATTATGATTTAAATTATTTACAGTCATGGTGTATTATTTTAAAATTATTGTAAGTAACTTTTTTGTCTGCATAATAATAACTTTTTTTTTACAAAGGAAAGTGAAACTTAACTCATTCTTCAAAATATACATGTACTTAATTCTTTTTAACTCTTCCTCTCTGTAATTCTTTTCCATGTTCCAATGGAATTATTCATTTTGCTAATTTGTATTTCACTATCCTGTTACGGTTAAATTTAAAAACTTGTTTGTTTGTTTGTTGGTTTAGAATTAAAAAGCATTGCATGCTCTTTTTACACATTGCAAATTACTGTTCATAAAACAAAAAATTAATTTAATGGGTCAGATTGATGTTGGCATCATCAATTAGGAGAGAAAGAGTTCAGTTTTTACAACCATGAAACAAATTTTGCTGATGTCTCAATAAAATATTTTGTTTCTAATTTTTCACACAAAAGAAGACTAGCATTTAAAAAAAAAATCTTATTTTTTAAAGATGGAAAGTTATTAATTTTGTTATTGTTTTGCAACACATACCTAGATATGGATATAATAATATGTAGTCTATCTAGATTGATAATTTTATACAAATATTTGTTGTTTTGAGGCTAATCAATGTTTGTGATATTTCCGTGTCAAAGAGTGAATGGTGTTTAATAAATTATAATTATTAAATGTGAATTTGAAAAAGCAATTTTATTTCAATGCTCTCCAAAATTTACTTATTAACGGTACTTATTTTTACCACATAGAATTGTCCATTTTTTTTACATTTGCTTGTTTCAAAGCATTTACTTTATATGAATAATTTTTTTAACATCGAGACTGGATTTTGTCTTTTTTACAATGTTGTTTAGACATCAATAATAGCAATATCTATTGTCTTTGAATTATAAAAAAAGTATTAAATACATTTTTAGCTAATTTATAAAAACCTTATTTATTGGCTGTGGCAATTTTACATTTTTTTTGTATTTGTCTTCAGTATTAGATATGTGGGGCGCAGTGGTCGAATGGCTAAGTTCTTGGCTTCCGAACCTGAGGTCTTGGGTTCGAATCCCGGTAGACTGGGATTTTGAATTTTGGGATTTTTAGGGCGCCCCTGAGTCCACCCAACTCTAATGGGTACCTGACTTTAGTTGGGGAAAGTAAAGGCGGTTGGTCGTTGAGCTGGCCACATAACACCCTGCTCGATAGCCGTTGGCCAAAGAAACAGATGACCTTAACATCATCTGCCCATAGATCGCAGGGTCTGAAGAGGACACTTTACTTTACTACCTATTAGATATCTGATTTGATTTTTTTATAAAAATAATCTACCGGTACTGGTATTAAATTTATAAGCATTTGTAATGTATTGATTTTTTTAAGGCAAAGCTTGTAAGATGATTTAATGAAAATCAATGCATAAATGCTGAATTTTGTTGTCTAAAGCATAAACTGTCATGTTATCAAATCCTGCAGTAGAATTTATTATGCCAGTTTTTTTTTTATTTGTGTGCCTGACATAAATATGATGGTATTAACTATTTCCATCTACAGTAAACCGGTGACTCTTCCCCATTGAAAATTTGACATAAGTAGATTAATATGTAGTTGTCATATTTTAACTAATATATTATTCTTCCGAGATTTCTTTGTGTTTATTAATTTAAAAAAATACTTTCGACTATTTTTTCTCTAACTTTACAAATATTTTGTATTATTATCATAATTTTAAAAATTGCTAGCAAGAAAAATAGAGCAAATTCAGCACATTGTTTGGAGTATTGTTTGTAGCCTAATATTAAAATTGACATTGAAAGACTTTTGATTTTGTTATTTTTCTTCCACCACTTGCTAGAAGTCTAGGTACCAGTTAAGTTTATTTTCTGAATCCTGATAACCCATACTCATGAGACATTTAAAAAAAATACTCAAAAAATATATTTGTTGGTCTTACCAAAAAAGAAATAAAAAAGAATCATCATAGTTTTTATTTTCCAATGACCAAAAAGTAAAAGGCCTAATGCAGCAGCTCTTAATCTTTGTGGTAAGTTGTAAAGTACCCTCCTCTCAGACCTTGCAATCTTTTGAGTTAATGATGTAAAGGTCATCTGTTTATTACGCCTACGGTTAACTAACAGGGTGTCATGTGACCATCACAACAGTCAACCTTCTTTACTTTCACCAACTAAAGTCAGTACCCATTAGAGTTGGGTGGACTTAGAGGGAAAAGTTAAAATCCCAGTCAACACTGAGATCTGAATCCAGGTTCGGAAGCCAAGTGCTTTACCACTAAGCCATGGGTTGCGACCAAATTTTACTATCAATAAAGCATTAGCCTCATTACTCACATATATAAAATAATCCAACTTTACTTTATGTTGCCTTAGTAAAAAATGCTTTGCAAACGTCTGCCATTGAAATGATTACCCATATTACAGGAGTAATCTGATTGGTTCATATAGTAAAAATACTCTTTAATGCACAAATACATTCTTGTTAGTCTAGATCTATTACAAATTTAATGACATGACTGATCCAAACTAATTGATACAACTGCATTTAATATAAGCTTTGTTTTTTCTTTTTAAAGTATTTTTTTTTTATGTTTTCCTTGTTTCCATTCTATTTTAACTTAGAAAATAGCACTATAGCAAATGGTAGTGCCTACTGTCTGGGCTGTGAAGTGTCTTTTTTAGGCCAGTATTTGTCCCTAAGTAGGTACACACATCTAGACCAGGCCAGTATGTGAGACATACAAAATATATTGCTAGGAAAGTATTGATATCTACAATTGAAAGTATTGACAGTAGGTGAACAATGCACAATATTTTGTTAAAAATTAGAATTATTATATAATGACTTTCAATTCAATTTTTTTTTCAGTAAGGAAAAAGAAGGGAAACAAAAAAGATAAACTCAAATGAAGTGGAACTTTGACTTAAAACAGGGGTGGGCAAATTACGGACCGCGGGCCACATGCGGCCCGCCGAGGTGTTTTATGCGGCCCGCGAAAACCTAAATAAATCAAGTGTGCCCACACATTACACATAAAAAATGCAAATATATTAAAAATAAATAATTGTAAAAATCTATAGAAATTGTTGAAACTTTTAATTCTCATCACTTATAATGAAGAGTTTAAAGAAACATTTTCTCTAAACGTCGTTCTAAAAAGTTTAAAGTAAACGGTGATTATATTTAATAGCAATATTTCGATAATTTCAGTACAAGGCATAAGCCCTGGCCAATATTTCTTCAATGCTATGAAGAACTGTGTTGAAAGAGCTGGGTTGGTTTGCACGAGATGGCAAGGGTAACAACTGATAGAGTTTGACCGAGAAAAACCTTTTTTAACAAAGAAAACATCTTAACCATAAAATAGTAACTGGAAAGTTTATACATAGCTACATTAAATTCAAACACTTTTAAACCTAAATATAATTAATAATTACAACATGATACCTACAACTGTCCTTAGTAATAACATCCCTTTACTATGTCTGCGGAACTCTAAGGTAGTTCAGAGCCACGCATAAGTATTTTATTTTATACTATAGAGAAGGAATAGCGAGACTTGTACTGAATGTTATTGATCGAAGTACACTCGGTCTTTAATAAATTACATAAGTTTAGTTTTTTTCCCTTTATTTTGTATTTTCTATTTTATTCGGGGCCGCCAAATTCCCTTCGTCTATTGCCTCCTATTATCCAAGACCCGCCCCGACTGGCAGTTCCGAAAAGTATGTGAAGAAGAGTTGGAATTAAAACATTCTGATGTTCGGTAACACAGTAGTATTTGCTGGCCAATCATTAGATCAAGATGGAATATCAAGGAAGAAATTGTTAAGTTTCTTGATGGACATTGACTGTGACCCTTTATTAATATTTCTAATGATGAGTTGAAGACAGACTTCATATTTATCATCGGAAGCATTGCAATTTGCTGTTTGCTCATGAAATGTATGTGCGTCTTAGATCTTTTCAAACAAAGCTATTTAATTTCTTGAGGCCAGCAAGAGAAATTATTATCATTTTACCTTATCTGAAAAGTGAAAATATTTCTAGTGAAATGGTATAAAAGTACAAGTCTCATTTGTATTCCATGATTGTTGAATTTAATGCAAATTTTAATACTTTAAGAATTAGGAACCAGTTTAGATACCCTCAGGTCACCATTTAATGCAGACGCCGACTCAGCTCCAAATGACATACTTCCAAGTAAACTATGACCTAAAAGACAAGTTCCAGTCAGTTTTTTCGCTGGAGTTTCATGGGTGCCAGAAGCTGTATATCCACACTTTAAGTTACTTAAACTTTCACATTTTATGGAACCACATTCATCTTTGAACATGTTTTTCTTATTGTTTGAAAATTATCACGTGCTAAAACAGGTTGATGCTTATTGAAGGTAATTTGACAGTAGTCACAAGAAAAACAACGGAAAAAATATGCACGACAGTAAACAGTTATATACTTCATATTAAGTACTACCATATATTTGTGGTGACATATTGGATGTAAAAGAGTGTATATTAAGTCAAGAAATAGCTGTATATATATATATATATATATATATATATATATATATGCGGCCCTCGTAGTCCCAAAATTTTATTAATGCAGCCCTCGGTTGAAAAAAGTTGCCCACCCCCGACTTAAAATTATCAGGATTCTAATTTAATTCCTTGCAAGTTATTTCTAGCAAGTTAATTTAAGATGATCCCATTTTAAAAAAATGAACATGTGCCCGCAAGACATACATTTAAGACAGTTTTTAAATTACTATTGAACACAATCTCAGTACTGGAATTTATTTTTATTTAGAAATGATTAAGTTTTTTTTTTTACATATGAATTGTTTTTCAAAATGTTAACTACCGGTACCATTCATACATTAAACTCAATGAAATGAAAGTATTTTGGCATTGTAGCATTTTCAATTTGCAATGCTGTAAAATACATTCACCAATAATTGTCAGGTGCCCATTGAAATTGGGTGGATTCTAAAGCAGTCTAAAAATCCAGTACTTCGAATTCTCTGTCTTCGAACCCAAAGACCTTTCGATTCTGAAGCCAACCACTTTGCCACTAATCTACTAGGCTCCTAAGGTTTAAGGGATACTTTAAAATAGTGAACTGCTATTGAAATAAAAAACAATTTATTAGGAATTGTAAAGACAATCATTTTAAGTGCCTTTTCTGATTTGTACAAATAATTAGAATTTTTTGTTAACTTACAAACAAAGATGACTATTAAGGTTATCTACCAGCCATAATGTTTCTAAAACAGAATGCAAGTAGTAATCATGGAAACACCATCACTCTTTATGACTGAACATTTTTCTCTTCCAAATTAATGTGACTTAGTAACATTAAAACTCAATTTATAGTGCAATAATGTTTATTTTATATTATCTCAAAACAATCATAACCGATAAAAGATATGATTATTATTTAGTAAACTTAAAAAAAAAAGAAATTTTCTTAATAGCAGTTACAAAAAAATTATTTTCAGATGCATGAACATTGAAGCAATGATAAGTAAGCAATAACTATTAAGTCAATATTTTTTTTACAAAATTCACATCATTTATACACAAAATTATTTCACATATTTCTCCATGAACTTTTTATGAAATTCAGATCGAAGTGTGTCATTGATAAAACCTCTAGATGTTTTTGTATCATTGCCTTTAGCACAATTCTTGAACACAACATCATCATCCCATCTTCTTTTCACTTTGAAATCTGTACTGGCCTGTTTTTCTGGCTGCATGAGGGGGTTCCCCATAAGAATGTTTTCTGTTCTGATTCTCTCCTCCTCTGCCTTTCTTTCAGCTTCCTGTGCACAAAAAAAAGAATCATAACAAAATTTCATCAGCAAAAGTTACAATATGGGATGTGTCTCTTGGAGGTGATATGAGAATCAAGTGGTATTGCCAAACAGCACATGACAAAACACACAAATACACCTTTAAAAAAATAATTTAAGTTTCATTGTCCTTCAGTTAAATAATATTCCTTTGTCAGAAACAGTGAAAATGAACATTTATATTATATTTAAATTGCTTATGCACTGCATTCTCAGTGCTCTATGGTCCAATCTCTTTAGTGGACATTCTTCTTCTTCTTCTTCTAACCAGCTTTTTACTGCTGAGCTGTCAGCTCTTTTGCAGACTGTGCCAAGGAAAAATACTGTGCTGTTTTTTTCAGTTGCTCAGCACTGCCATAAAGGGTGTTGGTTATGTTGGGCTGTAGTGGTAGTAGGGTCTGCCTAAGGTGGATTAGGAGGGGGCATTCAAAAAGGATATGGTTTACAGTTTCATAAGGGTGGGAGCAGTGTCTACAAAGTGGGAGTTGTGTGGGATTTATTTTATTGAGATGATAATTTAAATGTGGTGTATGTCCTGTTCTTAGTTGGAAGATTGTACATTGCTCTTTGCGGGGGAGGAAGTTAATACTGTCCAGTTTGTTAGGCATGTTCATTTCTTTGTACATGGCTCTGCCTGTGTTTCCTGTAGCCCATTGATTAAGCCACTCCTCTTTGTAGTTGTTGATTAGCATTGACCTTAGGGTGAGGTAGTTGACAGGTCTATCTGGTTGTTCCATAGATGATCCTGCCTTTGAGAGCTTATCTGCCCTTTCATTTCCCATGACACCAATGTGTCCAGGGATCCACTGTAATATGATGTTGATGTTTAAATTGGTCATCATCTGGTGTATAATCATTTTTAGTGTTGTCAACTCTCTTGGGCTTTTTGTGGTGCTGCTGTTAAGTGCTTGAAGAGTGGATTGTGAGTCTGTAAAGACAACAATATCTGATGGTGCTTGTATTCCTTCATGTAATTTATTTTCGACTGTCTGCAAGGCTATGGTAATTGCCTCAATTTCAGCTTGGAAATTTGAGCAGTAGTCGCCACAGGGTGCACTTATTTCAAAGTGTATGTTTTTGGGGAAGACCAGGAAGGCACCAAGACCGGCATTGATGGTGGCTTTGAAGGCTGATCCGTCTGTGTATATATGGATGGTTGTTTTTGGATAGCTTTCAATTGTTTCAAGCGTGCCTACTTTGAGCTCCAGTGGATTTGATTCTTTTGTCAGAGTATTATTTATTAGATGTGTTTTAATTGTTGGTTGTTTATAGTTAAGTCCAGGAGTTATGTTTGGGAATCTGGTGATTTTTTCTCTGTTATTGGGTAGATGGTGTTTTAAGGCTAGTTCGTCAGTAATTTGAATCAGTGTTCTTTGCTTTTTTTTATTGTTTTTCCTATTTCTCTGTGTTAATAATTTATTTGGATGGTCATCCTCCAACCTTCTGTATCTCTCAATGGCTTCTAAAGCTGCTCTGTTGCGCCTTAACTTAAGAGGTTCAATATTTGAGTCTATTTCACAGGCAGCTGTGGGAGTGGTTCTCATACCTCCACTGACCAGACGCAAGGCTTGGTTTTGGACTGCGTCCAAAGCTGACTGATAGGTTTTGTTGGCAGCTACTTGTATGGAGAGACAGTTATCCATGACAGATCTGACATATCCAGTGTATAACTGTCTTAAGGTTTTCTTTTCAGCTCCCCAGCATGTTCCTGCTAGGTGTTTCATTATGTTTAATCTCTGAGATGCCTTTTCTTTTAAATCAGCCATAAAGTGTTTTAGAGACAGTCTTTGGTCTAATTTTACACCAAGATAAGTTGGATTTTCTTCTTTATTTATTGGCTGTGAGTCTATTTTTAGGATGTAGTTTCTTTTTGCTATTTTGTTACTGTGGCTAAAGATTGAATAAACTGACTTTTCTTTGTTTATTTCCATTTTCCATAATTTTGAAAACGTGGAGATAGTTGTGAGGGCTCTGTTTAATTTGGATCTAGTCAGCACTGGATATTTCTCTGTTGTCCAAATTAGGAGATCATCTGCGTAAAGTGCCTTATTGACTGAAATGAGGTCTGGGAGGTCATTCATGAAGATTAGAAAGAGTGTACAGCTAAGGGCTGAACCTTGCGGTAGGCCTTCTTCCAAACTTTTTTTACTAGAGATGGCGCCTTCAAATCGGGTTTGGATGGTTCTGTTTTTTAGGAAAGCCCTGATCCAGCTGTACATTTTTCCATGGATGCCCATTTTTTTCATCTTCAAAAATAGACCTTTTCTCCACACTCTAT
>JADKLZ010070217.1:0-16583 GCA_021533235.1 Biomphalaria straminea | reverse complement strand
TGCATACATGAATACATTACTACTTATATTGTGTTGAGACTAGAGACCGCATACATGAATACATTACTACTTATATTGTGTTGAGACTAGAGACAACCTTTGCTGAATCATAGTCAAAAATGTACATACCATTTTAGCTTTTTCTTCAATTCTTTCTTTTTTAATTCTCTGTAGCTCAGCCAACAACTCAGCTGTATCATCCTCATCATCAGTTGCATCTTCTTCATCCTAAAACATATGAGTCGAAGCAATCAATTCAAAGTGTTATTAGTGTTTAAACTTGGAATTCAGGAAATCTCAACTGAATAACATTTGAAATGTAATGAAGATAGGGTATAGCTAAAAGAACAGCATCCATCCATCCCAGTGGCGCTACAGCCCATGGTGGGCTCTGTCCTGCTTGCACACATCCTTCCATTCAGATCTCTTCTGGGCCTTTCATCTTCATGCCCTAACCCCAAGCTGTTGCAGATCTGCTTCCACATCATCAATCCAAAAGAACAGCATTGCTTTACTAAATGTTCCCAAATATTCATCTGATAAACAACATTTTGAACTTTCATTTCAAACCATTTGATCATAAGCATCACCTTTCTATCTGTTTCCAAGTTTGTTTTTTTTTTATTTGTTTTTTTTTAAACATTTTGTTCCAGAGAGACCTCAATAGCACCTTCTTTTGTCAGGAATTGAATGCATACATCATTTTAACTTTTATTATAAATACTTTATAATTACAATAGGATTTAAGTTAATTATTTTTATTAATAATAAGTAGATACTAGCACAAATCTGAATGTAATTCTTGTGCAGATTAATAAATAAAAAAAAACACATAATTTTCAAACTTAGTAAAGTGGTTTCAGACTTTGCTTTACTATAATGGCAAAAAAAAGAGGACACCAACGTTAAAATAAACCAAACATCTAACTAGAAAAAAACACAACAACAAAAAAAAAAAAAAACTGTTTCTTTTCTTTCTGTCTAGGACAAGATTCTTAATGATGCATGCCTACTAAACTAAGTAGGATGGTGGACATAGTATTCTCAAAACAACCTTATTACAGGTGGGAAATGACTAACAAAAGAAATAAAAAGACTTAGCAGAACATTTGTAATAGGATTTGTGATGCAGACAATTAGTGGTGATTGGGCATGAATAATTTAAGTAATTTGAATCAATTGAAAACCACTCAAAATGTTAACACCACTCACCTCATCATCAACTGGATCATCTGCATCTAGATTGGCAGCAGGAATTTGTTCTATACGGGGCCTTTTACTACTGCTGCTACTTCCTGATTCTTTTGAAAAAGTAGACAAATATGTAGAAAGAGGACATAAAATTAATGAAGAGAAAAAAACTTTTTTTTTCTTTTTGATAACGTTTTGGTTTAGTAAATTATAAGGAAATTTAAAATTTACATTTTTAAATATTATATGTCAATAACTTTTGTTTAATGATTGTGATGTAATTTTGGTTAACTATTAATGATTTCAATAAGATATAAATACAATTATTGGTAAATTTTAGGTGATAAAAATGTTGAACTAAAATTGTCCACACACATGTACAACTAACCTCTGTTTCTGTCTCCTCTTTTCTCCCTATTTGACCTTTCCCTTTCTTCTAATTCACGGCGGAAATCACGGTTTCTCAATTCGTCTTGTGTTCCTTGACCTTCTTGTCTACACATATAGAAAAAGTAATTTTTTAAAACAATTTTTAAAAAACTTAGCTAGATCTATAATTATTACTACAAATTGAGAATAAAGAAGAAGAAGAAGATTGTGTCCAGTTTTCAGTTAACCTTAAAGTAAGGAAAAGAAAAAAATGATGATCCTATATCAACAGCTCACTCAAAAGAGGTGTATCTTTTAAATTATGAAAGTTAGAATCTAGGACATTGGACATTGATTGGTGCAAGTTGTTTTTAAGTTTCAATACAAACAAAGAAGTCTGGTAGTACAAGTATACACAGTGATGACTAAGAACAGAAAAAAAAATATACAGCATTAGCTCTAACAATGATTTGTATATTCTAAGGAATAGAGTATACCACACATGAGCAATAAATTACAAGAAATTAACTACACCTGTCCTAATATGGTTACCCTAAATAAATTAAATAAGCTACTAACTTTGGTCAAAATAAACTAATTAATAAACTAGGTTGATAAACCAAAACATTGTGGGATGGCCACACATTTTACTACATTCCTACAGAGGGAAACAAAAAAAAAACAAAAAAAAAAATAAAAAGGAAATTTAGTACTCCTTTCAGACCATCAAAAGAACAGATGATTAGAACTCAGGCTCCAGTGCTTTACCACTGGGCCACCAAGACTCTTAGGAACAAATTTTGTATAAATACAGATTTTCTAACATAAAAAAGCCATTTAAGTTTGCATTAAGTTGACCATTTACAATTATACACATAAGGCCTGCAAAAATCTGCTTTCAACAAATAATTCAAATACAGTCTTGGGTTTTTAAATGATTTGCCATATAGAGATAGGAGACAGAGACATACAATTTATTACCACAGAATTATATCCTACTCAACATTGGACATTAAAAATATCATGATTAGTATATAAACTGACTGAAACAAGGAGACTTTCAAATCATGACAATAACTATTTATTACAAGCTGACCATCCAAACACACAGATTATAGTTCTATAGATAGGCAACAATTGGAACATGCAATAGAAAAGCAAAACATTTTAAGCAAATAAGACATATGTTCAATAAATGCAGTCCATGCCATCAAGAGCTCTACTTAGTGTTAGGCTGATGAAGTTGGATCTATTTAAAACAACTTATCAAAGCAAAATGAAATAAGATAAATGTGATCAATTCATTATGAGTAACTATTTAGCCTCTCCTCTTAAAATGTTTTCAAACTCATTGAAAAGACAATGTTTTTCAAGCCTATACAAAATGGGGATTGCAAAGACAAATGAAGAATGCACTATTTCCCATGGCTACGCAGTCCCAGATGTGACCTACATATTTTGACAGATCCAGCGCAGACATAACCATTTTTCTTCGATTTACTTTTGGCCTCAAATTTGTATCCCACTGCCTTTGCTAAAATAAATACTGCTAAAAATAAAATGTTCTTTACCTGTATTTGGACTTAGTGTGAGATGGTAGATCACGGCTTGAATACTGCTTGGACAAAACACTAAGATCGCCTTCACCTTTCCCTCTCCCTCCCTTGGCTGTGTCCCATGTTGGGCGAGCTGCAGTAGTCATTTTATTGGATCAATCACTTCAGAAAGCTGCAAGGAGAAATAGAAAATTTTTTCATATATTTTTTAAAAATTTTATGTAATACTTACAAGTGCTAGATCTTCGATAAAAAAGTGTGATCTTCAAGAGTTGTAATAGATGTTATTGCCACAAGTTACTAAAACCATGTTTATTAATAACCTGATCAGATCTGGTGTAGATCAACAGAATAACCACAGCGAGAAAGTTTTAATAACTTAAAAAATCTAGGTATAGTTGACTATGGAAAGTGTTTGAACTAAAATATTAATTTGTGAAATTTGAAAATGACTAAATTTACAAAGAATCTATTTTCTATTCTTCTTCAAGCATTAGTTTTAAATATTCAATTAAGCAATTAAAATTTATTAAAAGAAAAAAAAAACATTTTAAAAATTTTCTCTCAAATATAAGTTTTTAAACTTATGCCTGCAATGCATAACTGTTTGAAAAGTTATAAAATCAATCAACCCCCAATTATTCTACTTTAGCTCAATGGAAGCATCTAATATGTTTTGAAATTCATGTGTTTACCAATCTATTTTTAAGGCAAAGTTCCTATTATCAAGCAGCATCAATAGGCTTAAAAATAGTGATAAACCCTGAACTATGTGAGGTACACTGATGGAAATGTTCATACCTGTCAACTTTGACCTCAGACTGCTTGCTATTCTATACAATGTTTTGAAAATGAAAAAAAAAAAAAGGATTCTGTGCTGCAATACCAATATAGTCTATATTTAGAATTTAGACATTTTCTAGTTTCAGGATCTAGTAATTCTAAAATAAATGGAAATGTCTTTGATTCATATGTTGTGAGTCATCAAAGGTAAATACCTAAAAAAGCTAGTTTTATGCCTGCAAAAAGTATTTATGTATAATCGTTTTTTTTTAAACCATTTAACAGACAACAAAAGTGTATAAAAGTTATATCTCCTGATTACACAGTTATGCATTGGTAGATTAACATCAATAGTCGGGCAAAAAAAAGTCGCATTAGCAATAACAATGTAAACCTATAGCCTACAATTATTGATCGACCAGGTGCACTAAGGCTTTACTACTTTCTACTTCAATGGGCTGCTGCTTTGTTCTTTGCTACAGCTCCTCATTCGAGATCTTGCCTGACCAGCAAGACTGGCCCAGAACTGAGATGCCTGGAGGAAGCTGGTTGGTGGCCTATGCCCCAGAAGGTGTTATGTCCTTTACAAGTGGAGAATGAAAATGTGGAGCATGGAAAAAATTGCCTATGTCATTGTGCTAATATTTTAGATACCGGTATTTCCTTTGATGTGGTCGATAAATCTCCAAACTGGTCAACAACTTTTAGATGAAAAATAATCATGGAGAAAACTTTTATTAGCTATGAGGAAAAAAAAAACGGAAGTGTGGAATAAAAAATGTTGATAATTTAGAGATAGCATTTTTGATGGTTTTTTTTTACATAGGATGCACTTGGAAATTTATTACACTTTTAAATGAAATGTGAGAAGTTTTAAAGTTGTGTTATCAATTACTTTAGACAATGGCCTAATTAATGCTTAATGAGGATTTTTTTTTTAAATTAATTACATTTTTTTTTACTTATAATGAAAATATCACTTCTTTATTTTCACCAATACAGAAATTAGGGTAGAAAAACAAAGTTTTTTTTTTATTTTTTCATATTAGATATCGTGCCTGGCCATAAGTTTTATCGTTGTTTCAAGTCTTACATGTTGCTTACAAAGTGGAAAATACCATTTAAAAAAGAAAATAATGGCCATGGACAGTATTGGTGATAGTCCATATAGAAAAATTTTGAAAACAAAAATAAAAACATGTCAGGCTTTGTTAAGCCTAATATTTTGCATATATTCCAATAGTTTTTGTGCACTAAATACCTTTGCATGGATTATGACGAATTTTAAAGCGTATGTGAGATCCCACATTTTAAATTTTTTTTTAATTTTCTGTCATCACAATGCCGCCATATTGTCCCCACCCCTATGACATTTCTTGAGGCTCAATACCCAATAATTTCCTTCAATATTTATATTCTAAACAAGTAAAGTTCATGAATATAAATAAAATCAGCTTTGTGAGCTCGAAATTTACTAACACTAGATCTACTATTACATTTCTTATTTAATAAGTAGAATAGTAGATCTATCGTCTACGAAACTCAATTCCAACTTTTTAACTTTTGAGCTGGGGGTGTGTCTCGTCGGCTTAGCCAGCGACATGCTATCCTATCTCTGGTTCCATGTCAACCGATGTTAAAAAAAATGTTTTTAACAAGGATACAGTTTTTATTTCACATCCTTACTTAACGCATGAGAAAACCAACCATATTCTCTTTCAAATCAGATTTAATTTTAACTATGCCTGAGTCCTGATACATTACAAAATAGATTAGATCTAGCTATTTTTATAGATAAAAGAATGATGACAAATTCATTGTCCCCCTAAGTTTTTTCTTAATATATCCGACTCATACCCTACTTACGGCTTATGGAGTTATAAATTTTGAAACATTTGAAATGCCCTCACTCAGTCTCAACTTTAGTAACTTTACTTTGAACTTGGGGCTTAGCCTGGCCAAAATTTAAAATTAAATATTCTTTTATTATTTTAAAACAATAACATCTTTTGCTTTTACTCTAAGTCTCTATAAAAACATATTATTTAATTATAGATCTATATCTAAGTAGAATTTTTTTATAACTGTTAGTGTTACTGAATGTCTATGGTCTGAAGATAGGAAATTATTAAATAGAATTTAATCAATCATATGTCATGATAATGACATAATTATAATGATTCAATAATTTTCAATTTTAATCAACATCAGTCATCACATCAAATTATAAATTATCAGTGTGAGTATCAGTCACTCAGATCTAAAACTAAAAGTACTAAAAATAATAAATAACTTAGTCTTAAAAGTAATAAATTAATAAAAGTCTTAAAAAAAAAATAAGTTCTAAGATTAGTTAGATTAACTAGGGAGCTGACGTAACCAGTAAATGCGAAAGTAAAAAATTACCGATAAAGTTGAGATTGCGTGTTTTACTTTTTTTTACATAGGCCGCACTTGAAAATTTATTACATTTATGAATGAACCATGAGAACTTTTAAACTTGTGTTATCGATTACTTTAGACAATGATCTAAGTAATGTTGAAATGCGATTTGTTTTTGAAGTTATTTATTATTTTTATATTTATTATCAAAAATACCCTTTGTTATTAGCAATACAGGGTCCAGGAAATCCTCAGATGAATGAAATTTTTTTCCACGTTAGGTATCATGCTTGGCTATAATTCTACCAAGTTTTATTTCGATATCGTGAGCGCAACATTTTTTTTTCTTAATTTACGGTTAGCATTGTGGGCTATGGGATTTATCGGTTTTTGAAACTTTTTGATAAGAAAATTTCACCCTAGACGTAAAACCACTTCATGCCATATAAGGCCTAATATTCTGGATATATTTAAATAGTTTTTAGTTTTCTTTTGTGGGCGCATGAATTTTAAAGCGCATTTGAAAAAAAATTGTTTCAGGCGATTTTGATCCCAATTTTTTAATATTTTGTTATTTTCTGCAATTACAGCGCCACCATTTTTTCCACACCTCTTTGACATTTCGTGTAGATCTAGACCCGATAATTTGTTTATTTCATCAATATTTACATTTTAAACAAGTAAATATAATAAATATAAATTAAATTCGATTTGTGAGCTAGAAATTTACTACGAATACTAGATCTACAATTAAATTTCTTTTTTAATAAGTAGTTTTATCCTCTACGAAACTCAATTCCAACTTTTTCAGCTGTGGGTGTGTCGCAAACTGAGCGGCTGGGCGAGGCGATAAACGCGTCATCTTTTTTTTTTTCCGTGTGTCAACAATGACATGTTAGTTCAAAACGATACAAAAAAAATCATAACTTTCTAACTATTACTATTAAAGATACAGTCATAATTTATATACCATTGGAAAGTTCTTTTAAAGTATTAATGATGTACTAACGAAAAATTGTTTTTTTCAAGATAAATTATTATAAATATTTTATTTCACCTTCCTTCCTAGATTAACTTAATTTTAATTGTCTTAAATGACTTAATAAAACTTAATTAAGTCTTTACTGTCTTTAGACTTAGAGTTCTATACTTAATTCTAGATTTATGAGCAAACTTACTGTGGCAACTTATGGAGAAAAAAATGTTAGTATCGGATCAATACAATAGATAAATGCAATGCTATTTACTTTAAATTTCTTCCAGCCTTAAATCCTTAAAATTATTTATTGACTATTTGTAATAGCTTTGGCTTCCATCTTGGTTTATGTTAAAAACTGTAACTTTCACATAATTATCAGAAAATTGTGCCTATTAGAGGCGTTACACAAAACAAAAAATGTTTTTATTGGTTACTGCATGGAACTTTGTAAAATGTTTTACATGTTTCGGAAATTCCTTCAGAGTTGAAGATAGTTATTTCCTAGTCCAAACCTCCCGCAGGACGACGGGGGATATATGCGGGCAGGGTTTGAACCCGGGACCATCGGTAAATCGATACGACAGTCCAGCGTGCAAACCGCTCGACCAGGCTAATCAACTAGTCTGATAAAAAAGTGATATATTTACATGGTTATTGTATTTAGATTTATATTTTAGCTTTACAATTTTTTATGATCATCGTTTCTACTTTTGCTTAAGAATTACTCTTATTTAGCATAGATCTACATTTTGATGTATGCAAACGCGACATGAACTTTCATGAAGCTCTTCACGATCGACACTGGCAACTGGGAAGAGGTGGCACTGGATAGATCCACATGGAGAGGGAGCATAAAGGAGGGGTCTTGGATTTCAGATGCCATACACAACAAAAGCAGAAAGAAGGGTGAAAATGCAACGGCGCCTGGTGATCATATATGGCAGTGATGCTCAACCTCACTCGGACGGCGGGCCATTTTAATATCCGACACTCGAGTCGCGGGCCACATGACGAAAAAGAAAAAAAAAAGAATTTTGCAATAATTTTTTTTATTAGAAACCCGTACTGAATCTAGTATTTACATTAATTCATGAGAAGTTTATCTTAAACCATGGGTCGCCAACCTGCGGATCGGGAGCCACATGCGGCTCTTTGGATGTTAAACTGCGGCTCTTTGGTTCCATGCCCAAATATTATTTATTTTATTTAAAAAAAAAATTATAAAATTGTTCTGATTTGATTTTATCTCACAGCCACTTGTACTTGTCAGAGCACCCCTTTTCATGTCTTGAAATGTAACATCCTATTACTTGATATAGATGAGTCTTACGACATAAAAGACACATAAAAAGTTGGCCTTTTTGTCAGGTATATGTCTTCCCAAGTTCCAAAAGAAGAACTTCTAGGATTGCTACCGCTCTCGTGACAAACCAGAGGAAAAGGTACAGCTAATGCCGTGCGAAAATACGTTGAAGACAATAAAATCGATATAAATAAATCGTTTCAATACCAACTGATGGAACCAGGAGTATGCCAGGAAAATTAAAGTGGCAACTACGATTCTTTGGTGCAAAATTAAATTATGAAATTCTTATGTTTTACTGCACGGACGAAATAGTTGAGGTCATGAATTTGTTAATCATGATTCGTAACAGCATCTTGTTAAAGCACTCTACTAATGTCAGTTTAAAGAATTCTTAACGATTGTTTTATTTAAACGTTGAAATTTTGTAAATTGTAATTTTTGGCTCTTTTGACTCAAAAGGTTGCCGACCCCTGTCCTAAACTACTTTTAAATATCCGGCTGCTGTCAACCATAGTTATGGCACCATCAGTAGTCACTTCCTTTAATTTCTCCAAGGGAAAAATATTCTCTGTGATGGTTGAAACTTTTTTTTAGTGTTTCGCCACTGGTGATCGAATGCAAGCTCCAAATAGCTACTACTTTTCTGATTTCAAAACTGTTGTTTTTATAGCCAATAAATACCAATAATATGATACCGCTCAAAATTTCGATGTTGGTAGACTCGTCAGCGGCAACAGAAAATAGACATACAGCCAACTCATTTTCTTCTCATTTTAGGTAAATATTCTCATCAATCATCCTCTCTAGGTGTGATTTAACTATCGCCTCTCAAACCAAGAATGCCGCCTTATTTATGTATTTGATTTTCTAAAGCTGTTATGTGCTTTAAAGGGAGCCACTCTTTCTTTATAAAACAAATATATTGGCTTACCATCGGTACCTATCCATTTACTCTAAAATAGGGAAATATATTTTTTAAACTTTTTTTTTTTGGAAAATGGATTTTTTTTACACTTTGTGCCGACGTTTTGGCGGGCCGGATAGAACCACGTCGCGGGCCGGATGTGGCCCGCGGGCCGTAGTTTGGGCATCACAGATATATGCCCAACCTGCGATCGCAGCTGTGTATCAAAGATTGACCTCTTTAGTCACTTAAGAAGTTGCAAGGGGTAAAGATCGGGAAACACAAACTCAAAATCGGCCCCCGAAGTGGTCCACCCAGGTAGGTAAAAAGGCAGGTAGGCTATCAATATTTTCAGAAAGAACATCTGAATGAAATTCTATTAAAGACAAATGACAGATAAGAAGAAAAACAGACGGTTGACAGATCTTGTGTGGTGCCCCGGCGGTCCAGCAGATCAAAGGGAAGTTGAAAGTGAATGTGAAGTTAGATGAGAACCTGGCCTAACTGATGCCTTATAATGAATATCTAATTGATCTAATTGTTTTGTAAAGGGTCAATCTCTTATTCAAATCCTCAAGAAAAAACAACAACATTCATTTAGTGTTCTATTGGTTCCGTGCGTTACTGCAGTTCACGCGATAGTATGAAAGACTACTTATTAATTATTGTTTTAAATTATATCCAACTTATATGCATACTAAATAGATTTTTTCTCTTTAAAAAAAGTAAACTTTTTTGTGTGTAAATGTAGTAGTTATTATGACAGAACTTACTTAACTTAGCAATACAAATGTAAATAAAAAATAATTAAAAAACAATCTAAAACCGTTTTCATATATGTGTTAATAATATCCAATATATCTTCCCTACTAAAGAGCCTCTCGTGTTTGATACTATTAATAGTGAACAGTTGTAAAAGTGGTGTATTTTTTTATGAAAAAAAGGCATGCATAAGTGATTTATAAAATTAGATTTTTCGCTTTCAGCAAAAATAAAGTAGCCGTTGCACCAGTACTTTGAATGGTGTAAAATATTATGATGTCGGATTTTCACTATCTTTTCTAGTTTGCGAGATCTAAACGGTACGGACGGACGAACGGACATACATTCCACACAAAACTAAAATCGTCTTTTCCCCTTTTTTTTTTTTGGGGGGGGGGGAACGCTAATAAAAGATGTTTGTCAGACTATCCAGTAGTTCGTCCATTATATGTTTAATTTTAAAAGTCGAAATAGGCACGGTACTAGCATGTCAGATTGACCGAGACGTAAAAGCCTAAATAAAAATTAAAAAAAAATTATGCCCCGGGTGAGGATCGAACTCACGACCTTCAGATTGCTCTTTGTTCGTATGTGATTATGAGACTGACGCGCTACCTACTGCGCTACCGAGGCCACACGAACGAGGGGTTCTTTATTTTTAGTATCTCTTGCAATTTCTCTCTCACGCTTGCAATGTCCTCATTCTACTTTGATACTTTGTGATTCACAGACAATAATGACAATAACATTAACACATTGAGTAACATAAACTAAGTCAAAAATTGGATAAAAAGCTTCATATTAATCATGAATTATCTTATATGTTTGTAAAAACGTTCAATTGTTTTAAAGACAGTAGAGAAATGAGATTAATTCTACTAGAAACATTATTTTTGGCTTCGAACAATTTTTTTTAACAGACTACAAGCTTTGTCTCCAGTGAATATTTTCCAACCAATCATTGCTCGCTAAACTCGCGAAGTGTGTCAGTGGGCTGGATTGGCCTCAAGCGAGGGGGGGAAGCGCAGCCAGCAGTTCTTCCCGTTCATGCTAGGTCTGTGTAACTGTGTTATTATGGTCGACAGAATGTGTTCTGAACTTGGATGAATAACTATCGCATTTCCATGGAAAATGCTTACCCTTTATATTCCTAGGATTTTACTTTTGTGTGCATGTTTATCTTCTGCTAGTGGCTACCTAAACCTGTATCTAAGCCCGCAAGAGACCTTACGTTTATTAGGTGAGTACACATTTTTTTCTCAACTGACTCAACCGACCCCCCTCCCCTCTGGCTCTTGTCCTCTCTTTCAAACTCTGTTTTATATTTCAAATACGAAATAGCATTAAGTTTAAGATCTTGATATTATCAAGTACTCCTCGCGCATTACCTATTATATGTGCACTCAGCAGTCACTCACGTTTAAACTATACTTATACTATACTATCTAATCTAGATCTGTATAAGTATAGAGATCTAATAATAATAGGCCTCTAACTCTAGACTAATCTAGATTCTAGATTCTAGAGTGAGTTATTATACTAGATCTAGATATATATAGACATCTAGAACTTATGCAGTTATCCAGTCTTGAGACACCGAGACTGAGGCAGAACTAAAAAGAATGGCATAGAATCTAGAATAGTCTAGATCTAAATAAATGTGTGCATTTTCGTTTTACAACAACCCGTTACGAATTATGAAAAAAAAAGCAACACAAACAAATTAGATTTAGATCTAGATTAGAATCTATAAGTATAGATTCCGTCTGGAGTCTAGCTAGATCCTATAATACAGATCTAAGACTAGATAAAGTCGTCCAAAGATTTACACTACATTATTCTGTATATCTTGATCTAGAGATCTAGAATCTAGACCTAGTTAAATCTAGAGTCTAGAATGAGTCAATGTAGACTAAATCTCTTCTAAATAGATAGAGATCTATTATAAGGTAGCCTTTTACTTTAGAACTTAGTCATGCGGTATCAGTTATTACATATAAATAAATCCCAAGTTTAATTTTATTCTCTTGATCTATATCTAGTTTGCATTCCATTATTATTGATGTTAAAATATAGATCTACCTAAGGTACGTTTTCATAAGCCAAGGGTAATAAATATGACTGTATGGCTATAGACTATAGGCCTACTACGATAATAAAAAAAATCTTGATTTACGATTTTCAATGCTATGGGTTCGGGCTACTCAATAGGCATATTAGCTAGATCTAGATATGCCTAGATTATGGCTTAGATATAGATCTAGATATGCCTAGATTATGGCTTAGATATAGATCTAGATAATAATAATAAGGCTTGTCTTCAAGCAGATATAGGTCTTGTTAAAGAATCGAAACAATAAATATTAAATACAACGATGATATAACGTTTATTTTTCTGATAATGTATCCCTATATTGAGGAAATTATTAATAAAGTCAAGCAAAACATTACGGATTATTCAAAGAAATGTATACAAATCTAACAAAAAACATAAAAATAAAATGCTATTTTACTTTAGTTAGACTAAAATCAGAATATAGATCCTCTGTTTGTGATCCCTCAAACATAAAGAAACTAGAATACAAAACAGAGCAGTGAGATTTGTAGCAATTTGATTAGAGTAACACCCTGAGTAAAATCTCTATACTTAGAGACACTTCAGGACAGAAGAATAAAAAGTAAAGTAGCTCTAATACATGAAACACTAAACCCTAATTTACAAAGAGAAAAACACAAACTAATGAAATACACAAAAATAGAGGCACATTTCTTATTCCGTATGCTAGAACAAATTCGTACAAGTGCTCCTTCTTCCCCATTGTCATTAAAGAATGGAATAGGTGGCCTGAACCCGCCTGGAAAAACAACAGATTAGCAGAGTTTAAATCATCGATTAACATGCATGACTAGATTGACACATGAAATGCGTTCGACGTAATTATCTTCTTTTTTTTTTTTTAAGTAACGTCTGTAATTTATTAGATAAAAAAAAACTCAATTTATTTGTTAAAATTATGATTTCTAAAAAATATTATAAAAACAGTTTTCCCAACAGTTAATGTTTGTTTTAACTTACATGTCCTGATGACAATGTTCCGTATTTTGTTTTGTTTGATTGTATACTTTTATTCTTCACAAACGATTTAGAGATGCAATTTGTTTTGTGACATAATCTTTCTCTTTGTAATCACCATCTCAACAACAACAAAAGGAAACAAAAAAACACAAACGATTTAGAGATGCAATATGTTTTGTGACATAATCTTTCTCTTTGTAATCACCATCTCAACAACAACTAAAGGAAACAAAAAAACATGCAGCCCCTTAATTAATGCGGTGGATATCACTTGTACGTGACATGTACTACATGTACCTTGTTTTAATACTGTACACATCTGACTTAAGTGACCATTGGAGGAAAAACACCAACAGATTCAGAAAAATTGAAATGTCATTAAAAAATGTGTAAAAAAAAAATAAAAAAGGGGGAAAACAATATATACGTTTTATTGATTGTCAAAACACATTTCGAAGTGAATTTGAACTAATATAAGAAAATTTATAATGTTTGACTCAGGATTTCCTCTGTTTTATACATTTTTATTTATTCCTTGTGATACAATCCTATCTCTTCGTGTGTCGTGTGACTCAGTCACTTACAAGACTTACAAGTCTTGGGTTTGCTCATTTTATTGACTTGAAAGCGGGCTAAGTGCAGCAGTAAATCAAGTTCGGTGTTTTATACTCTTATAACTCAACGGTCTCCAGATCGTTGACGACTCTTATTATTTTCTTTTGATTGAGTTCGGAATCTCAAGAGGTGCACTACGTCAAACGTGCCCGCTGTGTGGTCGCAATGCACATGGAGCAAAAAATGTGATTTTCTCGGCGCTGTAGCGCGGCGCGTAGTTTTTTTTTTTTGGGAATCACTGTTGGAAGAGCTCATCGCGAGACATGAAAGAAAAATAGTCTCACATTTGTCTCATTAACGGAACAATAGGCACGACTTCAATCTAAATCTATTTTCACTTGAATGCGAAGACAGTTCAATTAAAGACTAGGCTGGAAGTTGGCGATAAAATGATTCTAATTAGAATACAATGTATGAATTAAACTAGTACAAGAGTTTCTCTAAGAACTACGACTAAGTAGATTAAAAGTGTATTTGTTGAAGGAACTGACTTGACAGACTCACAATGGACACTAGCAACGATTTCTACACGCCTTGTAGATGAATCTCCACATCAACACTACCCTTCATGAGATAACACTTGAAGTTTCGTTCCTCCTGGACTGCTATATTTTAATTTTTGCCAGTTCTCATTTTTGTAGTTTCTAAGTAAGGAAACAATGAATCCGTAACAAAACTGAAGCAATACACACAGGGCCGGCCCATAAAAATACCGGGGAACCAGTGTACAGTGCAATGAATGCTTGCGAGGCCCCTCTTCTACTTTTTTTTTTCTTAAAATACATTAACAACGATTACTATTAATTAGATCATTATATCAACATTTATTATACAACATGCATAGGAAGCAACTCCAACGCAATAAGCGCGTTGTGTTAATCGTACGATACACTAAATGTTTTAACCCTTTAAATCCTACATCTTTAAAAGCATGTGACAAGATTCATAACTGTTAGTGAAATGCTCATTTTAAATTTCTGGGCCCCTGGGTCCGATCGGTCAAATGGCCTAAAGCCGGCACTGAAATCACAAATACATATCTAGCTTGTGAACAAAGTAATATAAAATAGGTCGTTCATTTCTCTTTCAAAATTATACACAAAATTGTGGATACAAAAAAAAGGTCAGGTAGAGGTCAGGGATTCATGTCTAAAGCTATTAGAATTACTTTTTATAATTCGTCTTATTAGCTAGCAAACTCGAGTTCAAAAAGATAGATGGACTCGGATCTCCAAAAACAGCTTTAACGATTTTCCTAGCTCTACACCATTGTTCCGATTATTGTTATAACACCGGATGAATAAAAAAGAGAAGAAAGAGAGCTCCGCTATTGTTGTCATTTTAATTGTAGACTAAGGATTTTTTTTTAAATTTATTTTTGTATGTCGCTGGATTAAACTTGAAAGTAGAAATAAAACATTCAATGTCATTTAAAACAAAAGTTTATTTGATTCACCTGTTGGATTATATTTCTTTTGGTATGTTAGATTTTTTAAAATTACTTTATTACAGCTTTACATTACACAATGTCTGATAGGCCTGTGCTGACTTCGTTTGGTTGAAACAAGATGTGTGTTGTTATTGAGTGAAAAGGGGGGCGTGTAATTTGAATACATTTGCATTTAACATTACCTCTCTTTGAAGTGTGGCCTAGATTTGACTATAAATATTGCCTCTCTTTGATGTGCGGCCTAGATTTGACTGTAAATATTGCCTCTCTTTGGTGTGCGTCCTAGATTTGACTGTAAATATTGCCTATCCTTGATGTGCGGCCTAGATTTGACTATAAATATTGCCTCTCTTTAATTTGTGGCCTATATTTGACTATAAATATTGCCTATCCTTGATGTGCGGCCTATATATGACTATAAATAATGCCTCTCTTTAATTTGTGGCCTAGATTTGACTATAAATAATGCCTCTCTTTAACTTGTGGTCTAGATTTGACTATAAATAGTGCCTCTCTTTATTTTGTGGCCTAGATTTGACAATAAATATTGCCTATCCTTGATATGCGACCTAGATTCGATGGCATGACTAGAACTCTGTCTCTCAGACTAAAGAGCTGTATGTATTCTAAAATACAAGTCAATGAGATCGTTTAAATATTTATAATCACCACATATTTACTTTTTGTTACCAGCATTTTTTTTTTCGGTGACGGAACAATGTTACGAGAGTTGGGCATACTTAATCCCTCTGATAGATGCAGTCATAATCATGATTAATCATCCAGGCTATTGTAAAACACTGCCTTACTTGGCTATACCCAATTTCTTATTCGCCATCAGCACCAGAATAATAGTCGATTAGCCATGAACAAAGCGTGTAGAAGTGTGTTGCTGAAACTTGATCGAAGTAGACAAGAAAATAACAGAATTTTGCCATGCATTTCTACATTTTTTTAATTTTTGTTTTGTTAAATGGGACTGTTGTGTTGTTTTTTTTTAAATTTATATTTGCTTTGTAACTATAGCGACTGGTCTATGGAAGGGGATCCAAGAATAATTAGCTGATTGTTTTCTACAGTTTGATAGAAGAGTCTCTAACAGTTTATTGGACTCATCCTCATTGCTTACTTTGCAAATCACATCGAAACCACCTATGTTTATATTGTGACAACACATGTTATAGTGTGACCATGTTTTGTGACAACACAT
>JADKLZ010070215.1:0-16545 GCA_021533235.1 Biomphalaria straminea | reverse complement strand
TGCATACATGAATACATTACTACTTATATTGTGTTGAGACTAGAGACCGCATACATGAATACATTACTACTTATATTGTGTTGAGACTAGAGACAACCTTTGCTGAATCATAGTCAAAAATGTACATACCATTTTAGCTTTTTCTTCAATTCTTTCTTTTTTAATTCTCTGTAGCTCAGCCAACAACTCAGCTGTATCATCCTCATCATCAGTTGCATCTTCTTCATCCTAAAACATATGAGTCGAAGCAATCAATTCAAAGTGTTATTAGTGTTTAAACTTGGAATTCAGGAAATCTCAACTGAATAACATTTGAAATGTAATGAAGATAGGGTATAGCTAAAAGAACAGCATCCATCCATCCCAGTGGCGCTACAGCCCATGGTGGGCTCTGTCCTGCTTGCACACATCCTTCCATTCAGATCTCTTCTGGGCCTTTCATCTTCATGCCCTAACCCCAAGCTGTTGCAGATCTGCTTCCACATCATCAATCCAAAAGAACAGCATTGCTTTACTAAATGTTCCCAAATATTCATCTGATAAACAACATTTTGAACTTTCATTTCAAACCATTTGATCATAAGCATCACCTTTCTATCTGTTTCCAAGTTTGTTTTTTTTTTATTTGTTTTTTTTTTAAACATTTTGTTCCAGAGAGACCTCAATAGCACCTTCTTTTGTCAGGAATTGAATGCATACATCATTTTAACTTTTATTATAAATACTTTATAATTACAATAGGATTTAAGTTAATTATTTTTATTAATAATAATAAGTAGATACTAGCACAAATCTGAATGTAATTCTTGTGCAGATTAATAAATAAAAAAAAACACATAATTTTCAAACTTAGTAAAGTGGTTTCAGACTTTGCTTTACTATAATGGCAAAAAAAAGAGGACACCAACGTTAAAATAAACCAAACATCTAACTAGAAAAAAACACAACAACAAAAAAAAAAAAAAACTGTTTCTTTTCTTTCTGTCTAGGACAAGATTCTTAATGATGCATGCCTACTAAACTAAGTAGGATGGTGGACATAGTATTCTCAAAACAACCTTATTACAGGTGGGAAATGACTAACAAAAGAAATAAAAAGACTTAGCAGAACATTTGTAATAGGATTTGTGATGCAGACAATTAGTGGTGATTGGGCATGAATAATTTAAGTAATTTGAATCAATTGAAAACCACTCAAAATGTTAACACCACTCACCTCATCATCAACTGGATCATCTGCATCTAGATTGGCAGCAGGAATTTGTTCTATACGGGGCCTTTTACTACTGCTGCTACTTCCTGATTCTTTTGAAAAAGTAGACAAATATGTAGAAAGAGGACATAAAATTAATGAAGAGAAAAAAACTTTTTTTTTCTTTTTGATAACGTTTTGGTTTAGTAAATTATAAGGAAATTTAAAATTTACATTTTTAAATATTATATGTCAATAACTTTTGTTTAATGATTGTGATGTAATTTTGGTTAACTATTAATGATTTCAATAAAATATAAATACAATTATTGGTAAATTTTAGGTGATAAAAATGTTGAACTAAAATTGTCCATACACATGTACAACTAACCTCTGTTTCTGTCTCCTCTTTTCTCCCTATTTGACCTTTCCCTTTCTTCTAATTCACGGCGGAAATCACGGTTTCTCAATTCGTCTTGTGTTCCTTGACCTTCTTGTCTACACATATAGAAAAAGTCATTTTTTAAAACAATTTTTAAAAAACTTAGCTAGATCTATAATTATTACTACAAATTGAGAATAAGAAGAAGAAGAAGAAGATTGTGTCCAGTTTTCAGTTCACCTTAAAGTAAGGAAAAGAAAAAAATGATGATCCTATATCAACAGCTCACTCAAAAGAGGTGTATCTTTTAAATTATGAAAGTTAGAATCTAGGACATTGGACATTGATTGGTGCAAGTTGTTTTTAAGTTTCAATACAAACAAAGAAGTCTGGTAGTACAAGTATACACAGTGATGACTAAGAACAGAAAAAAAAATATACAGCATTAGCTCTAACAATGATTTGTATATTCTAAGGAATAGAGTATACCACACATGAGCAATAAATTACAAGAAATTAACTACACCTGTCCTAATATGGTTACCCTAAATAAATTAAATAAGCTACTAACTTTGGTCAAAATAAACTAATTAATAAACTAGGTTGATAAACCAAAACATTGTGGGATGGCCACACATTTTACTACATTCCTACAGAGGGAAACAAAAAAAAAACAAAAAAAAAAATAAAAAGGAAATTTAGTACTCCTTTCAGACCATCAAAAGAACAGATGATTAGAACTCAGGCTCCAGTGCTTTACCACTGGGCCACCAAGACTCTTAGGAACAAATTTTGTATAAATACAGATTTTCTAACATAAAAAAGCCATTTAAGTTTGCATTAAGTTGACCATTTACAATTATACACATAAGGCCTGCAAAAATCTGCTTTCAACAAATAATTCAAATACAGTCTTGGGTTTTTAAATGATTTGCCATATAGAGATAGGAGACAGAGACATACAATTTATTACCACAGAATTATATCCTACTCAACATTGGACATTAAAAATATCATGATTAGTATATAAACTGACTGAAACAAGGAGACTTTCAAATCATGACAATAACTATTTATTACAAGCTGACCATCCAAACACACAGATTATAGTTCTATAGATAGGCAACAATTGGAACATGCAATAGAAAAGCAAAACATTTTAAGCAAATAAGACATATGTTCAATAAATGCAGTCCATGCCATCAAGAGCTCTACTTAGTGTTAGGCTGATGAAGTTGGATCTATTTAAAACAACTTATCAAAGCAAAATGAAATAAGATAAATGTGATCAATTCATTATGAGTAACTATTTAGCCTCTCCTCTTAAAATGTTTTCAAACTCATTGAAAAGACAATGTTTTTCAAGCCTATACAAAATGGGGATTGCAAAGACAAATGAAGAATGCACTATTTCCCATGGCTACGCAGTCCCAGATGTGACCTACATATTTTGACAGATCCAGCGCAGACATAACCATTTTTCTTCGATTTACTTTTGGCCTCAAATTTGTATCCCACTGCCTTTGCTAAAATAAATACTGCTAAAAATAAAATGTTCTTTACCTGTATTTGGACTTAGTGTGAGATGGTAGATCACGGCTTGAATACTGCTTGGACAAAACACTAAGATCGCCTTCACCTTTCCCTCTCCCTCCCTTGGCTGTGTCCCATGTTGGGCGAGCTGCAGTAGTCATTTTATTGGATCAATCACTTCAGAAAGCTGCAAGGAGAAATAGAAAATTTTTTCATATATTTTTAAAAAATTTTATGTAATACTTACAAGTGCTAGATCTTCGATAAAAAAGTGTGATCTTCAAGAGTTGTAATAGATGTTATTGCCACAAGTTACTAAAACCATGTTTATTAATAACCTGATCAGATCTGGTGTAGATCAACAGAATAACCACAGCGAGAAAGTTTTAATAACTTAAAAAATCTAGGTATAGTTGACTATGGAAAGTGTTTGAACTAAAATATTAATTTGTGAAATTTGAAAATGACTAAATTTACAAAGAATCTATTTTCTATTCTTCTTCAAGCATTAGTTTTAAATATTCAATTAAGCAATTAAATTTATTAAAAGAAAAAAAAAACATTTTAAAAATTTTCTCTCAAATATAAGTTTTTAAACTTATGCCTGCAATGCATAACTGTTTGAAAAGTTATAAAATCAATCAACCCCCAATTATTCTACTTTAGCTCAATGGAAGCATCTAATATGTTTTGAAATTCATGTGTTTACCAATCTATTTTTAAGGCAAAGTTCCTATTATCAAGCAGCATCAATAGGCTTAAAAATAGTGATAAACCCTGAACTATGTGAGGTACACTGATGGAAATGTTCATACCTGTCAACTTTGACCTCAGACTGCTTGCTATTCTATACAATGTTTTGAAAATGAAAAAAAAAAAAAGGATTCTGTGCTGCAATACCAATATAGTCTATATTTAGAATTTAGACATTTTCTAGTTTCAGGATCTAGTAATTCTAAAATAAATGGAAATGTCTTTGATTCATATGTTGTGAGTCATCAAAGGTAAATACCTAAAAAAGCTAGTTTTATGCCTGCAAAAAGTATTTATGTATAATCTTTTTTTTTAAACCATTTAACAGACAACAAAAGTGTATAAAAGTTATATCTCCTGATTACACAGTTATGCATTGGTAGATTAACATCAATAGTCGGGCAAAAAAAAAGTCTCATTAGCAATAACAATGTAAACCTATAGCCTACAATTATTGATCGACCAGGTGCACTAAGGCTTTACTACTTTCTACTTCAATGGGCTGCTGCTTTGTTCTTTGCTACAGCTCCTCATTCGAGATCTTGCCTGACCAGCAAGACTCGCCCAGAACTGAGATGCCTGGAGGAAGCTGGTTGGTGGCCTATGCCCCAGAAGGTGTTATGTCCTTTACAAGTGGAGAATGAAAATGTGGAGCATGGAAAAAATTGCCTATGTCATTGTGCTAATATTTTAGATACCGGTATTTCCTTTGATGTGGTCGATAAATCTCCAAACTGGTCAACAACTTTTAGATGAAAAATAATCATGGAGAAAACTTTTATTAGCTATGAGGAAAAAAAAAACGGAAGTGTGGAATAAAAAATGTTGATAATTTAGAGATAGCATTTTTGATGTTTTTTTTTTACATAGGATGCACTTGGAAATTTATTACACTTTTAAATGAAATGTGAGAAGTTTTAAAGTTGTGTTATCAATTACTTTAGACAATGGCCTAATTAATGCTTAATGAGGATTTTTTTTTAAAATTAATTACATTTTTTTTTACTTATGATGAAAATATCACTTCTTTATTTTCACCAATACAGAAATTAGGGTAGAAAAACAAAGTTTTTTTTTTATTTTTTCATATTAGATATCATGCCTGGCCATAAGTTTTATTGTTGTTTCAAGTCTTACATGTTGCTTACAAAGTGGAAAATACCATTTAAAAAAGAAAATAATGGCCATGGACAGTATTGGTGATAGTCCATATAGAAAAATTTTGAAAACAAAAATAAAAACATGTCAGGCTTTGTTAAGCCTAATATTTTGCATATATTCCAATAGTTTTTGTGCACTAAATACCTTTGCATGGATTATGACGAATTTTAAAGCGTATGTGAGATCCCACATTTTAAATTTTTTTTTAATTTTCTGTCATCACAATGCCGCCATATTGTCCCCACCCCTATGACATTTCTTGAGGCTCAATACCCAATAATTTCCTTCAATATTTATATTCTAAACAAGTAAAGTTCATGAATATAAATAAAATCAGCTTTGTGAGCTCGAAATTTACTAACACTAGATCTACTATTACATTTCTTATTTAATAAGTAGAATAGTAGATCTATCGTCTACGAAACTCAATTCCAACTTTTTAACTTTTGAGCTGGGGGTGTGTCTCGTCGGCTTAGCCAGCGACATGCTATCCTCTCTCTTGTTCCATGTCAACCGATGTTAAAAAAAATGTTTTTAACAAGGATACAGTTTTTATTTCACATCCTTACTTAACGCATGAGAAAACCAACCATATTCTCTTTCAAATCAGATTTAATTTTAACTATGCCTGAGTCCTGATACATTACAAAATAGATTAGATCTAGCTATTTTTATAGATAAAAGAATGATGACAAATTCATTGTCCCCCTAAGTTTTTTCTTAATATATCCGACTCATACCCTACTTACGGCTTATGGAGTTATAAATTTTGAAACATTTGAAATGCCCTCACTCAGTCTCAACTTTAGTAACTTTACTTTGAACTTGGGGCTTAGCCTGGCCAAAATTTAAAATTAAATATTCTTTTATTATTTTAAAACAATAACATCTTTTGCTTTTACTCTAAGTCTCTATAAAAACATATTATTTAATTATAGATCTATATCTAAGTAGAATTTTTTTATAACTGTTAGTGTTACTGAACGTCTATGGTCTGAAGATAGGAAATTATTAAATAGAATTTAATCAATCATATGTCATGATAATGACATAATTATAATGATTCAATAATTTTCAATTTTAATCAACATCAGTCATCACATCAAATTATAAATTATCAGTGTGAGTATCAGTCACTCAGATCTAAAACTAAAAGTACTAAAAATAATAAATAACTTAGTCTTAAAAGTAATAAATTAATAAAAGTCTTAAAAAAAATAAGTTCTAAGATTAGTTAGATTAACTAGGGAGCTGACGTAACCAGTAAATGCGAAAGTAAAAAATTACCGATAAAGTTGAGATTGCGTGTTTTACTTTTTTTTACATAGGCCGCACTTGAAAATTTATTACATTTATGAATGAACCATGAGAACTTTTAAACTTGTGTTATCGATTACTTTAGACAATGATCTAAGTAATGTTGAAATGCGATTTGTTTTTGAAGTTATTTATTATTTTTATATTTATTATCAAAAATACCCTTTGTTATTAGCAATACAGGGTCCAGGAAATCCTCAGATGAATGAAATTTTTTTCCACGTTAGGTATCATGCTTGGCTATAATTCTACCAAGTTTTATTTCGATATCGTGAGCGCAACATTTTTTTTTCTTAATTTACGGTTAGCATTGTGGGCTATGGGATTTATCGGTTTTTGAAACTTTTTGATAAGAAAATTTCACCCTAGACGTAAAACCACTTCATGCCATATAAGGCCTAATATTCTGGATATATTTAAATAGTTTTTAGTTTTCTTTTGTGGGCGCATGAATTTTAAAGCGCATTTGAAAAAAAATTGTTTCAGGCGATTTTGATCCCAATTTTTTAATATTTTGTTATTTTCTGCAATTACAGCGCCACCATTTTTTCCACACCTCTTTGACATTTCGTGTAGATCTAGACCCGATAATTTGTTTATTTCATCAATATTTACATTTTAAACAAGTAAATATAATAAATATAAATTAAATTCGATTTGTGAGCTAGAAATTTACTACGAATACTAGATCTACAATTAAATTTCTTTTTTAATAAGTAGTTTTATCCTCTACGAAACTCAATTCCAACTTTTTCAGCTGTGGGTGTGTCGCAAACTGAGCGGCTGGGCGAGGCGATAAACGCGTCATCTTTTTTTTTTTTCCGTGTGTCAACAATGACATGTTAGTTCAAAACGATACAAAAAAAATCATAACTTTCTAACTATTACTATTAAAAATTAAAGATAGATAGTCATAATTTATATACCATTGGAAAGTTCTTTTAAAGTATTAATGATGTACTAACGAAAAATTGTTTTTTTCAAGATAAATTATTATAGATCTAAATATTTTATTTCACCTTCCTTCCTAGATTAACTTAATTTTAATTGACTTAATAAAACTTAATTAAGTCTTTACTGTCTTTAGACTTAGAGTTCTATACTTAATTCTAGATTTATGAGCAAACTTACTGTGGCAACTTATGGAGAAAAAAATGTTAGTATCGGATCAATACAATAGATAAATGCAATGCTATTTACTTTAAATTTCTTCCAGCCTTAAATCCTTAAAATTATTTATTGACTATTTGTAATAGCTTTGGCTTCCATCTTGGTTTATGTTAAAAACTGTAACTTTCACATAATTATCAGAAAATTGTGCCTATTAGAGGCGTTACACAAAACAAAAAATGTTTTTATTGGTTACTGCATGGAACTTTGTAAAATGTTTTGTAAAATGTTTTACATGTTTCGGAAATTCCTTCAGAGTTGAAGATAGTTATTTCCTAGTCCAAACCTCCCGCAGGACGACGGGGGATATATGCGGGCAGGGTTTGAACCCGGGACCATCGGTAAATCGATACGACAGTCCAGCGTGCAAACCGCTCGACCAGGCTAATCAACTAGTCTGATAAAAAAGTGATATATTTACATGGTTATTGTATTTAGATTTATATTTTAGCTTTACAATTTTTTTATGATCATCGTTTCTACTTTTGCTTAAGAATTACTCTTATTTAGCCATGATTTAGCATAGATCTACATTTTGATGTATGCAAACGCGACATGAACTTTCATGAAGCTCTTCACGATCGACACTGGCAACTGGGAAGAGGTGGCACTGGATAGATCCACATGGAGAGGGAGCATAAAGGAGGGGTCTTGGATTTCAGATGCCATACACAACAAAAGCAGAAAGAAGGGTGAAAATGCAACGGCGCCTGGTGATCATATATGGCAGTGATGCTCAACCTCACTCGGACGGCGGGCCATTTTAATATCCGACACTCGAGTCGCGGGCCACATGACGAAAAAGAAAAAAAAAAAGAATTTTGCAATAATTTTTTTTATTAGAAACCCGTACTGAATCTAGTATTTACATTAATTCATGAGAAGTTTATCTTAAACCATGGGTCGGCAACCTGCGGATCGGGAGCCACATGCGGCTCTTTGGATGTTAAACTGCGGCTCTTTGGTTCCATGCCGGCATGCCCAAATATTATTTATTTTATTTAAAAAAAAATTTATAAAATTGTTCTGATTTGATTTTATCTCACAGCCACTTGTACTTGTCAGAGCACCCCTTTTCATGTCTTGAAATGTAACATATTTGCAGGTAGAAGAAATTCTATTTTCTTCTTCCTATTACTTGATATAGATGAGTCTTACGACATAAAAGACACATAAAAAGTTGGCCTTTTTGTCAGGTATATGTCTTCCCAAGTTCTAAAAGAAGAACTTCTAGGATTGCTACCGCTCTCGTGACAAACCAGAGGAAAAGGTACAGCTAATGCCGTGCGAAAATACGTTGAAGACAATAAAATCGATATAAATAAATCGTTTCAATACCAACTGATGGAACCAGGAGTATGCCAGGAAAATTAAAGTGGCAACTACGATTCTTTGGTGCAAAATTAAATTATGAAATTCTTATGTTTTACTGCACGGACGAAATAGTTGAGGTCATGAATTTGTTAATCATGATTCGTAACAGCATCTTGTTAAAGCACTCTACTAATGTCAGTTTAAAGAATTCTTAACGATTGTTTTATTTAAACGTTGAAATTTTGTAAATTGTAATTTTTGGCTCTTTTGACTCAAAAGGTTGCCGACCCCTGTCCTAAACTACTTTTAAATATCCGGCTGCTGTCAACCATAGTTATGGCACCATCAGTAGTCACTTCCTTTAATTTCTCCAAGGGAAAAATATTATCTGTGATGGTTGAAACTTTTTTTTAGTGTTTCGCCACTGGTGATCGAATGCAAGCTCCAAATAGCTACTACTTTTCTGATTTCAAAACTGTTGTTTTTATAGCCAATAAATACCAATAATATGATACCGCTCAAAATTTCGATGTTGGTAGACTCGTCAGCGGCAACAGAAAATAGACATACAGCCAACTCATTTTCTTCTCATTTTAGGTAAATATTCTCATCAATCATCCTCTCTAGGTGTGATTTAACTATCGCCTCTCAAACCAAGAATGCCGCCTTATTTATGTATTTGATTTTCTAAAGCTGTTATGTGCTTTAAAGGGAGCCACTCTTTCTTTATAAAACAAATATATTGGCTTACCATCGGTACCTATCCATTTACTCTAAAATAGGGAAATATATTTTTTAAACTTTTTTTTTTTGGAAAATGGATTTTTTTTACACTTTGTGCCGACGTTTTGGCGGGCCGGATAGAACCACGTCGCGGGCCGGATGTGGCCCGCGGGCCGTAGTTTGGGCATCACAGATATATGCCCAACCTGCGATCGCAGCTGTGTATCAAAGATTGACCTCTTTAGTCACTTAAGAAGTTGCAAGGGGTAAAGATCGGGAAACACAAACTCAAAATCGGCCCCCGAAGTGGTCCACCCAGGTAGGTAAAAAGGCAGGTAGGCTATCAATATTTTCAGAAAGAACATCTGAATGAAATTCTATTAAAGACAAATGACAGATAAGAAGAAAAACAGACGGTTGACAGATCTTGTGTGGTGCCCCGGCGGTCCAGCAGATCAAAGGGAAGTTGAAAGTGAATGTGAAGTTAGATGAGAACCTGGCCTAACTGATGCCTTATAATGAATATCTAATTGATCTAATTGTTTTGTAAAGGGTCAATCTCTTATTCAAATCCTCAAGAAAAAACAACAACATTCATTTAGTGTTCTATTGGTTCCGTGCGTTACTGCAGTTCACGCGATAGTATGAAAGACTACTTATTAATTATTGTTTTAAATTATATCCAACTTATATGCATACTAAATAGATTTTTTCTCTTTAAAAAAAGTAAACTTTTTTGTGTGTAAATGTAGTAGTTATTATGACAGAACTTACTTAACTTAGCAATACAAATGTAAATAAAAAATAATTAAAAAACAATCTAAAACCGTTTTCATATATGTGTTAATAATATCCAATATATCTTCCCTACTAAAGAGCCTCTCGTGTTTGATACTATTAATAGTGAACAGTTGTAAAAGTGGTGTATTTTTTTATGAAAAAAAGGCATGCATAAGTGATTTATAAAATTAGATTTTTCGCTTTCAGCAAAAATAAAGTAGCCGTTGCACCAGTACTTTGAATGGTGTAAAATATTATGATGTCGGATTTTCACTATCTTTTCTAGTTTGCGAGATCTAAACGGTACGGACGGACGAACGGACATACATTCCACACAAAACTAAAATCGTCTTTTCCCCTTTTTTTTTTTTGGGGGGGGGGGAACGCTAATAAAAGATGTTTGTCAGACTATCCAGTAGTTCGTCCATTATATGTTTAATTTTAAAAGTCGAAATAGGCACGGTACTAGCATGTCAGATTGACCGAGACGTAAAAGCCTAAATAAAAATTAAAAAAAAATTATGCCCCGGGTGAGGATCGAACTCACGACCTTCAGATTGCTCTTTGTTCGTATGTGATTATGAGACTGACGCGCTACCTACTGCGCTACCGAGGCCACACGAACGAGGGGTTCTTTATTTTTAGTATCTCTTGCAATTTCTCTCTCACGCTTGCAATGTCCTCATTCTACTTTGATACTTTGTGATTCACAGACAATAATGACAATAACATTAACACATTGAGTAACATAAACTAAGTCAAAAATTGGATAAAAAGCTTCATATTAATCATGAATTATCTTATATGTTTGTAAAAACGTTCAATTGTTTTAAAGACAGTAGAGAAATGAGATTAATTCTACTAGAAACATTATTTTTGGCTTCGAACAATTTTTTTTAACAGACTACAAGCTTTGTCTCCAGTGAATATTTTCCAACCAATCATTGCTCGCTAAACTCGCGAAGTGTGTCAGTGGGCTGGATTGGCCTCAAGCGAGGGGGGGAAGCGCAGCCAGCAGTTCTTCCCGTTCATGCTAGGTCTGTGTAACTGTGTTATTATGGTCGACAGAATGTGTTCTGAACTTGGATGAATAACTATCGCATTTCCATGGAAAATGCTTACCCTTTATATTCCTAGGATTTTACTTTTGTGTGCATGTTTATCTTCTGCTAGTGGCTACCTAAACCTGTATCTAAGCCCGCAAGAGACCTTACGTTTATTAGGTGAGTACACATTTTTTTCTCAACTGACTCAACCGACCCCCTCCCCTCTGGCTCTTGTCCTCTCTTTCAAACTCTGTTTTATATTTCAAATACGAAATAGCATTAAGTTTAAGATCTTGATATTATCAAGTACTCCTCGCGCATTACCTATTATATGTGCACTCATCAGTCACTCACGTTTAAACTATACTATACTATCTAATCTAGATCTATATAGAGATCTAATAATAATAGGCCTCTAACTCTAGACTTAGACTAATCTAGATTCTAGGTCTAGAGTGAGTTTTTATACTAGATTTAACTAGATCTATATAGAACTTATGCAGTTATCCAGTCTTGAGACACCGAGACTGAGGCAGAACTAAAAAGAATGGCATAGAATCTAGAATAGTCTAGATCTAAATAAATGTGTGCATTTTCGTTTTACAACAACCCGTTACGAATTAGGAAAAAAAAAAAGCAACACAAACAAATTAGATTTAGATCTAGATTAAAATCTATAGATTCCGTCTGGAGTCTAGCTAGATCCTATAATACAGATCTAAGACTAGATAAAGTCGTCCAAAGATTTACACTACATTATTCTGTATATCTTGATCTAGACCTAGTTAAATCTAGAGTCTAGAATGAGTCAATGTAGACTAAATCTCTTCTAAATAGATAGAGATCTATTATAAGGTAGCCTTTTACTTTAGAACTTAGTCATGCGGTATCAGTTATTACATATAAATAAATCCCAAGTTTAATTTTATTCTCTTGATCTATATCTAGTTTGCATTCCATTATTATTGATGTTAAAATATACCTAAGGTACGTTTTCATAAGCCAAGGGTAATAAATATGACTGTATTACTGTATGGCAATAGACTATAGGCCTACTACGATAATAAAAAAAAATCAAGATTTACGATTTTCAATGCTATGGGTTCGGGCTACTCAATAGGCATATTAGCTAGATCTAGATATGCCTAGATTATGGCTTAGATATAGATCTAGATAATAATAATAAGGCTTGTCTTCAAGCAGATATAGGTCTTGTTAAAAAATCGAAACAATAAATATTTAATACAACGATGATATAACGTTTATTTTTCTGATAATGTATCCCTATATTGAGGAAATTATTAATAAAGTCAAGCAAAACATTACGGATTATTCAAAAAAATGTATACAAATCTAACAAAAAACATAAAAATAAAATGCTATTTTACTTTAGTTAGACTAAAATCAGAATATATTATAGATCCTCTGTTTGGGATCCCTCAAGAAAACATAAAGAAACTAGAATACAAAACAGAGCAGTGAGATTTGTAGCAATTTGATTAGAGTAACACCTTCAGTAAAATCTCTATACTTAGAGACACTTCAGGACAGAAGAATTATAAGTAAAGTAGCTCTAATACATGAAACACTAAACCATAATTTACAAAGAGAAAAACACAACGTAATAAATACACAAAAATAGAGGCACATTTCTTATTCCGTATGCTAGAACAAATTCATTCGTACAAGTGCTCCTTCTTCCCCATTGTCATTAAAGAATGGAATAGGTGGCCTGAACCCGCCTGGAAAAACAACAGATTAGCAGAAATTAAATCATCGATTAACATGCATGACTAGATTGACACATGAAATGCGTTGGACGTAATTATATTCTTTTTTTTTAAAGTAACGTCTGTAATTTATTAGATAAAATAAAGCTCAATTTTTTTTTTAAATTATGATTTCTAAAAAATATTATAAAAACAGTTTTCCCAACAGTTAATGTTTTTTTTTCACTTACATGTCCTGATGACAATGTTCCGTATTTTGTTTTGTTTGATTGTATACTTTTATTCTTTACAAACGATTTAGAGATGCAATTTGTTTTGTGACATAATCTTTCTCTTTGTAATCACCATCTCAACAACAACTAAAGGAAACAAAAAAACATGCAGCCCCTTAATTAATGCGGTGGATATCACTTGTACGTGACATGTACTACATGTACCTTGTTTTAATACTGTACACATCTGACTTAAGTGACCATTGGAGGAAAAACACCAACAGATTCAGAAAAATTGAAATGTCATTAAAAAATGTGTAAAAAAAAAATAAAAAAGGGGGAAAACAATATATACGTTTTATTGATTGTCAAAACACATTTCGAAGTGGATTAGGACTAATATAAGAAAATTTATGATGTTTGACTCAGGGTTTCCTCTGTTTTATACATTTTTATTTATTCCTTGTGATACAATCCTATCTCTTCGTGTGTCGTGTGACTCAGTCACTTACAAGACTTACAAGTCTTGGGTTTGCTCATTTTATTGACTTGAAAGCGGGCTAAGTGCAGCAGTAAATCAAGTTCGGTGTTTTATACTCTTATAACTCAACGGTCTCCAGATCGTTGACGACTCTTATTATTTTCTTTTGATGGAGTTCGGAATCTCAAGAGGTGCACTACGTCAAACGTGCCCGCTGTGTGGTCGCAATGCACATGGAGCAAAAAATGTGATTTTCTAGTCGCTGTAGCGCGGCGCGTAGTTTTTTTTTTGGGAATCACTGTTGGAAGAGCTCATTGCGTGACATGAAAGAAAAATAGTCTCACATTTGTCTCATTAACGGAACAATATGCACGACTTAAATCTAAATCTATTTTCACTTGAATGCGAAGACAGTTCAATTAAAGACTAGGCTGGAAGTTGGCGATAAAATGATTCTAATTAGAATACAATGTATGAATTAAACTAGTACAAGAGTTTCTCTAAGAACTACGACTAAGTAGATTAAAAGTGTATTTGTTGAAGGAACTGACTTGACAGACTCACAATGGACACTAGCAACGATTTCTACACGCCTTGTAGATGAATCTCCACATCAACACTACCCTTCATGAGATAACACTTGAAGTTTCGTTCCTCCTGGACTGCTATATTTTAATTTTTGCCAGTTCTCATGTTTGTAGTTTCTGTCTAAGTAAGGAAACAATGAATCCGTAACATAACTGAAGCAATACACACAGGGCCGGCCCATAAAAATATCGGGGGCCAGTGTACAGTGTAATGAATGCTTGCGAGGCCCCTCTTCTACTTTTTTTTTCTTAAAATACATTAACAACTATTACTATTAATTAGATCATTATATCAACATTTATTATACAGCATGCATAGGAAGCAACTCCAACGCAATAAGCGCGTTGCGTTAATCGTACGATACACTAAATATTTTAACCCTTTAAATCCTACATCTTTAAAAGCCTGTGACAAGATCCATAACTGATAGTGATATGCTCATTGTAAATTTCTGGGCCCCTGGGTCCGATCGGTCAAATGGCCTAAAGCCGGCACTGAAAACACAAATACATATCTAGCTTGTGAACAAACTAATATAAAATAGGTCGTTAATTTCTCTTTCAAAATTATACACAAAATTGTGGATATAAAAAAAAGGTCAGGTAGAGGTCAGGGATTCATGTCTAAAGCTATTAGAATTACTTTTTATAATTCGTCTTATTAGCTAGCAAACTCGAGTTCAAAAAGATAGATGGACTCGGATCTCCAAAAACAGCTTTAACGATTTTCCTAGCTCTACACCATTGTTCCGATTATTGTTATAACACCGGATGAATAAAAAAGAGAAGAAAGAGAGCTCCGCTATTGTTGTCATTTTAATTGTAGACTAAGGATTTTTTTTTAAATTTATTTTTGTATGTCGCTGGATTAAACTTGAAAGTAGAAATAAAACATTCAATGTCATTTAAAACAAAAGTTTATTTGATTCACCTGTTGGATTATATTTCTTTTGGTATGTTAGATTTTTTAAAATTACTTTATTACAGCTTTACATTACACAATGCCTGATAGACCTGTGCTGACTTCGTTTGGTTGAAATAAGATGTGCGTTGTTATTGAGTGAAAAGGGGGGCGTGTAATTTGAATACATTTGCATTTAACATTACCTCTCTTTGAAGTGTGGCCTAGATTTGACTATAAATATTGCCTCTCTTTGATGTGCGGCCTAGATTTGACTGTAAATATTGCCTCTCTTTGGTGTGCGGCCTAGATTTGACTGTAAATATTGCCTATCCTTGATGTGTGGCCTAGATTTGACGATAAATATTGCCTCTCTTTAATTTGTGGCCTAGATTTGACAATAAATATTGCCTATCTTTGATGTGCGGCCTAGATTTGACTATAAATATTGCCTATCTTTGATTTGTGGCCTAGATTTGACAATAAATATTGCCTATCCTTGATGTGCGGCCTATATATGACTATAAATAATGCCTCTCTTTAATTTGTGGCCTAGATTAGACTATAAATAATGCCTCTCTTTAATTTGTGGCCTAGATTTGACAATAAATATTGCCTATCCTTGATGTGCGGCCTAGATTCGATGGCATGCCTAGAACTCTGTCTCTCAGACTAAAGAGCTGTATGTATTCTAAAATACAAGTCAATGAGATCGTTTAAATATTTATAATCACCACATATTTACTTTTTGTTACCAGCATTTTTTTTTCGGAGACGGAACAATGTTACGAGAGTTGGGCATACTTAATCCCTCTGATAGATGCAGTCATAATCATGATTAATCATCCAGGCTATTGTAAAACACTGCCTTACTTGGCTATACCCAATTTCTTATTCGCCATCAGCACCAGAATAGTCGATTAGCCATGAACAAAGCGTGTAGTTGCTGAAACTCGATCGAAGTAGACAAGAAAAAAACAGAATTTTGCCATGTATTTCTACATTTTTCAAATTTTTGTTTTGTTAAATGGGACTATTGTGTTTTTTTTTTAAAATTTATATTTGCTTTGTAACTATAGCGACTGGTCTATGGAAGGGGATCCAAGAATAATTAGCTGATTGTTTTCTACAGTTTGATAGAAGAGTCTCTAACAGTTTATTGGACTCATCCCCATTGCTTACTTTGCAAATCACATCGAAACCACCTATGTTTATATTGTGACAACACATGTTATAGTGTGACCATGTTTTGTGACAACACAT
>JADKLZ010070208.1:2858-12990 GCA_021533235.1 Biomphalaria straminea | reverse complement strand
GGGCACTGAGGCACAATTAAGGGCACTGAGGCACAATTAAGGGCACTAAATAGCAAAACTTTGGAAACACTTGACGCATTTCATATAATAAAAATGAGTCCGTTATATTATAATTTTATTTTGAAATACATACATCCTACAGACATAGATCAGCTCCTAGACAGTAAGACTATTAAACACTATTTGCTTTTCAAATCTCCAAATAGTTTCAAATCTCTTGAAGAGAAACACTGCGTATAAGAAACTCGTGGAAGTCAAAAGCTACACTAAACCATTCGCGAGATATTTCTAGAAGCTTGTGGCTACTTTAAATCATTTAATAGGTACATCCAGAAGTAAGTGGCTATTCTAAACAGGCGTATTTTAACTCCTGGATGTAGAGGTCAATGGCTACTCTAAACAAGCATATGAAACTCTTTGATGTAGGAGTTAGTGGCTACTCTAAACAAGGTAGGTAATTTCTGTACAACTTATGGAGAATTGTCTCCCTTCAATTTACGTTCCTTTGCTTAACGAAAACACAACAACAATTAGGCAAAGTTAGTTCTAAGAGTTGTAATTAGCAGGGAACAAAGTTCATTAGTCTTTTTCTTGAAGTATTTCAACTCTGTGATGTAAAGAGTGATTTATGAGAATCAGTTTGCTTTAGTTCAGAATCACTTTCATTTTAAGTTCGAAACAGTAACGTTAATACTATAAAAATATTTTATACGATAACAATAAAACTATAAATTGATATTGTTCCTGATATTTTTGTATACTTTGAGGACAAAGGAAGATACTTCATGCTTTTAAAAATTGTCCTAAATAAAAAATTAAAAATTCCAAAATGTCATTTTCAGGTTAGTGAGTGTAGTGTGTAATATGCCAAAGGCAAGGTGACTTTAAAAAATCTCGAAAGATTAGCTTACATAAAATTTAGCATTGTGTGTGCATATTCTATACTCTAATTGTTTCTTGTCACTTAGCCGGATTCCACTACATTCACTGTCCTATTAATTCTTGAACAATGTCACAACTGAAGATGTTCTGTTGTCACAGATTAATAAACTACTGTAGACTTTACAATTTAACAATAAATAATATAACGAGACTTGTCTTCATGAAGGTAGACATTAGAGAACTCTTTTATTTCCGCTCTATCTTTTACGTTCACTCAATAACATAAACAATAAACAATGACGTAATATATTTTATATTAGCACATCCTTCCTTTTAAAGTTCTTAATAGAGCCTACTGATATCTAGAAGGAATCTTAACAACTCGGCCACTTCTGGTTGTTTTGACTGGCACGACAAGTTCTCTAGACGTTGGTCTATAACTGTCTGTTTCGGTTGTTCTAACAGTTTGTTGTTCATTGTCTTCGTCAGTATCATAGTACCCAGAGATCTCTTCATCCAAACTCTTGTTTAAAAACCGTTGGTTTCTTCTGTAGGTTTTTCCATCATTTGTCTTTATGATATAAGATCTGGGTGATGGATGTTTCTTAATGACGACAGCTTTCTGCCATGTTTGTCCTAGACGCACTCTCACCTTCTCTCCGACAGAATAATCTTTAGGTAGTCTTGCTTTTGCATCATATTTTACTTTGCTTTTCATCTGTCGTTCGTTGAGTAATTTCTCTGCATCTTCAGCTATCGATGGTTCAAATAGTTTGGGATCAGTTGGAATTATGTCCCTGAGTCTTCTACTCATCAGCAGTTGTGATGGTGAATACGGCAGTCCACTTATTGGAGTATTTCTATACTCGAGCATAGCGAGATATGGATCTTTCCCACTTTTGTATGCTTTGTTGAATATCTGCTTTACGATACCAACATACACCTCACTTTGACCATTTGATTGAGGGTACCTGGGACTTGATGTAGTTATCTTGAAATTCCATTCAGAAGCAAACTCTCTATATTGATAACTGTTGAATGGCATATTGTCGCTCACTATTTCCTCTGGTATGCCATGTCTAGCAAAAATTCCTTTCAGTGCCCTGATAACACATTCTGCTGTTTTGTTCTCCAGTCGTTTTATTTCAGGGTATTTTGAGAAATAGTCCACAACTAGCAAATAATCATTGTTTCGCCATTCAAACAAATCTGTCGCAACCTTTTTCCATGGTCTGTCTGGTACAGCATGAGGTAGCAATTTTTCCTTCACATTGTTTCTTTTGAACAGTTTAACATCAGCTTCAGTTTTGCGACGAATTTCTTTTATCTTCTGATTACTTCCGGGAAACTTTCCTGTTGCGCCATAATTTTTCTTAATCATGTCCTCATCTGGTCTCGATTTCTCTTGAGCACGTAATAGTTTATCATCTTCATGCAATTGAGAACCTGACTTTGGTCTACTAGTTGTTGTTAGTTGATTTCTCGGCATCAACTCTCGTGGAACTTTCTTTTGTCGCTTAAAATCATGTACTTCGACATTTTTCTTTGCTTCAATTAGTCTTAAAGCAATAGATGTCTTCATACCTAGAACTGGGTTTATTTCTTTCTTGATCACATACAGATCATCTTTGACTTCCACATCGTCGACTTTAAATGTGACCGATGCAACTCCCTTCAGTTCTAGTGCTTCATCCCCTAATGCTCGTAGGGTAGTATTTGACTGTTTTAACTGACTATCAGTTTCTAAAGTGTTCCACGTTGACTCTGATACCACATTAGCTTGTGCTCCTGTGTCAATCTTCATTTTGACCATCTTTCCCATAATATTGACATCAACCATCCAAACTCTGACATTGTTGTCAGTGCCAATTGCCTCGAACCATAACTCATTTTCTTGGCTTGCTTGACTTTCATCTTCCAGTAAATCAACAGCCTTGATATATTTCGAACGACATTTTGCAGCGAAATGATTTTTCTTTTTACATTTTCGACATGTCTGTCCGAATGCTGGGCAATTGTGTTTTCCATGCGATCTACCACAAGATCTGCAATCTTTAATGGTACTTGTTCCATGGTTCCTTGCCATACTCTCGTGTGAGTTTTTAACTGGCATTCTGTCTTCTGTCCTCTTTACTTTACTAGCAGCATCTATTTGTAGTCCTTTCATATCCCCTTTCATATCCATCATTTGGTTCTGTGTATGCTCGTCAGCACGAATGATGCTTGCTGCTTTTTCTAAAGTTAAGTCTACGTCTCTCAGAAGTCTCTCTCTCACTCGATCTGACTGTATGCCACATACTAATCGATCTCTTATGAGTTCCTCACGAAGGTTGTCAAACTTACATTCTTTGGACAAATTATTTAAATTTGTATAGTACTGTTCAAACGTTTCACCGTCCTTCTGACTTCTTGTGAAGAATTTAAATCTGTCATAAACAGTGTTGGACTTAGGCATAAAATGATTCTGAAACCTTTCAATGAGTTTGTCTACAGTCTCATCTTCAATTACTTCAAAAGTATTGTAGATGTCTCGAGCGGGTTCACCGATCAGGTGTAGCAGTAAAGCTTTCTTCACTGGTTCGGGCTTCGTATCCTTTTCAGTGGCGACCATAAATAGTTCAAAACTTTGTCTCCATTTTTTCCATCTTTCAGATAGATTGCCGTCTAGTGACAATGGTTTAGGAGGATCGAATAATTCCATTATTCGTAAAGCGTATAGATTCTAGATTCTATGTCTAGATGTCTAGATCTACAACAATTCAAATGAACTAGTGCTATACCACTTGATACAAATACAATGTATTTAAAAACAATTTAGAAGCCACTACCTTCCAGATCTGTCACAAGATCTGACACAAGATCACAAGATCTGACTCTTCTGACACCAGATCACAAGATCTGACCCTTCTGACACCAGATCACAATATCTGACCCTTCTGACACCATGTTCTGTTGTCACAGATTAATAAACTACTGTAGACATTACAAAGTAACAATAAATAATATAACGAGACTGTCTTAAGCAGTAAGGTAGACATTAGAGAACTCTTTTATTTCCGCTCTATCTTTTACGTTCACTCAATAACATAAACAATAAACAATGACGTAATATATTTTATATTAGCACAGAAGAGATCAGGCCAGTTATAACTAAATTCTAACTATACGAAATATTACTCACGACACAGAGATAGAAATTGTGGGAGAGACATAGAGAGATTTCGGGATGCAGGGCAAGTGATAATTGTCATAATTGTTGTATACTGTTTTTGATACTGTTTGCTAGTTAGAAGATCAAAGCTTATTACAAATATTTATTGATTTTACAGACCCAACTGAAACCTACTTTTTTTGCTACCTCATAAGCATCCGAATATTTTTGTCTACAATAAGAAGTAACCCGATACTTGTACAATATTCACCACATTAAGATTATGTTAGAATTGTTTCCCCTTTACAGATTTCCCACATCACAAATGATGTCACTGTCCGTGACATTTAAATGAACAAACAGTTTGCATTTGTCCTGCCCATACAGTTGGTCAGTGTTCAGAACTTTCATAGGAACTGACAGTTGGTTTGGGTGAAGTCCTCAGCTGGGAGAAAGGGCGCAAAGAGTCAATGGACTCGTGGCGCACTGCCTGCACTGAACACCACTAAAACAAAGCAACGGACGCCCGATTGTCCATCAGTCGGAGCCCCCCCCCCCCTCTGTCAGTGTTTGTGTTGGCCAAAGCTGAACTTTCGCCATCTTGATGTTGTTGTCGGTCTGTCTGTTTATGGGCTCTCTTAAAACTTCACACTAGCCAATGGCCAGCATCTTATGTTATTATTGATGCAGATATTTTAGGTTTTAAATAAATTAGGTAATTGTTTTGTTTTTTTTTCGCTATTAATTTTTTTTTCTATTTCTATAGGGCCATCAATGTCCTTCAGTAATTCAATATTGCATTAGTTAGTTAAACATTAAAGCGTAGGCCAGCTGTTGTCAAATAATGGCTGTTTTTTATGTACATATTTCACACGTAGTACGTGCTAGAATCGATACATTTCAATTCTTACAGTCCTAGAAACAATAGATGTAGTGGGCCTGGTCGAGGGAAGCCCTTCGCTCCCTTGTTGCTACGCCACTGCCTCGACACATTCTGGTGATGTTTTTACGTGTAACTTTTGATGAGATCCTCACAGTAATGTTGTGGTTTCAGTCAGTGCATTAGTAGGTGGCACTCTCATTGCGACATCCCGGTTTATGACGTCCTCTTTGCGACATCCTACTTTATGACATCAATATTATATGAGATCTAATGCTCCTGCTAGTAAATGTTTTAAGACCAACAGAAAGAAATAAAATAACACAGTCAATGACAGATATAGGAAATGGTATCATTTCAGTAATACTCGCGTTTAACGTTCAGTAAGATGAAGAGGCAGACAGAGAAAAAGAGGGGAAGAAACATTAAAGAATAGACCGGCCTGAAATTGAAAGAGACTCTATCCAAGGCAATAGACAGAGAGGAATGGAGAAGGACGATCAACAGATCTTGTGTGGTGCCCCAACGTTCCAACAAAGTAATAATGGCAATGTCTTCGATTCCGAAGATTAAGGATGTTCGCAGTGTCTCACGTGACGAGGCAGACCCAGCTGCGACTTACATATTTTACTGTATCTCATGCAAACAATGCAGTCGTCCGCTGGCGGCCTATTTACGTTTTCTTTCCGTTCCAACAGACTAAAAGATAGGTGAATGTGAACGTGGCGGTGCATTACCACGTAAAGTACTTTCTAGTCACAAGACGTCCAAATGTAAAAGGCACATCATGTAGAACTGTTTATCACGCCTCCTGCGACAGTGAAATTAGTGGAAGTCTGAGTGGTTGAGGTGACAGTCTCAACAGCAGTAGCAGCAAAAGAAGCATACAGAATGGGACCCTTATTTCATGGGCGCGCTGTCTGAGTCTGTCTATTCGGAAAGATATTTACTTTTTTTTTTTTTTCTTCTTCTTGCTCTTAAATAATTATACATTTGTTTTAGACGTAGTACTAAGACTATTAAAAGTTTTAATGCAAAATTAGTTTTTGTCATTTAACGCATTTCGGTGTCATTGTCGCATGACACTAGGTACGTTTCAAACGAATTTAATACAATTTATTAAACTTATGGACACTTCTGCTGACGACAAACACACTAGTTTGACATCTTTTAAGTAAAGCAAACAGTTAAGCTGCATTTAATTGATGAAGTCCAAAATAGTTATTTGTTCTGGTAAAACAAACTCCCATCAAGTCCGCATTTAAAAAAAATTAAGTAATATTTATTTAGTTCTAACCTCATTTTCGTCAATAATATTTTTTTTTTGTCCTCCTTCAACTCAATTTTTTCGTTTATAATGCGGTCATTTTCTCGTGTAAAGTTGGCAGTGTAAGCCGACAATGCCTCCTTGGCAAAAAAAAAAAGATTGACCCTAACAGGCCTAACTCTCTTACATTAAAGTATTAAATCAGTGGGCTTACTTTGGGATCTTAGTGTTTATGTATTTGGGTATTAAGTTACGCAAGAGGATGTGTGTTGACTGAGATATTAATATCCTTATCCATTTCAAGATTGTTGTACCTAGGAATTATTCTTAAAATTCTTAATAAAAATGTACCGTTAATTTAAAACTAATTTATTATTAATTGTAATTTTTTAACTGGACATAATAAATGGGTACCGGTATTTTTAAAAAAATCAGAAGCATCTCATACCCCCCTTCAAACTTTTCCCATACCCCTGGGGGGTACGCATACCCCACTTTGGGAAACACTGTAGCAGTGTATGAATTAATTCAAGAGTTGCACCCCTTCCTGTACATTTCCATTGGTCAAATGATGTACCGGTAACTCAGTGTGCGTGTGAAGAGGAAATATGTCAAAGAGAAGGGTGACTGCCCATGGCTGATGTGTACTGGTTATTTTTTTTTTTGTTGTATAAATTATTACTAAAGATTATAATTTTGACTCACCAAAAAAAAAGTGTAAGCCAACAATGCAGTTATCCGCTGGCAGTCTATATAAGTTTAAAAAAGAGTAATATTTACTACGCACTAAGTATAAGAGCAGAGTATAATGGACAACTTAGTGATTGTCAGGATCGGACAGTTTCTGAACATTGTTAACCTTAACTGTTGTGTAAACTGGGAATTGGCGTTTCTGTCTTATGCGTTGTTGGCGATGTAATCTCCTCTATTGAATAAATAAAAAAAGTTAAAAGAAAAAAATGTTATCTAAGCTACAGAACTGCTAACTACTGCAATGTATTCCAAGATGGAAGTCTTTAGCTTCTTTTTCTGCCAACTAAAACAAAATTAATGAATTACTACTAATCGATTAACTAATTTATTACCTTTTGCATTTATTCGTGTATTATCATCAACTATTACATAAATAGGCTTGTCTTCGAATCCGAAGATTAGTGAGGAATACAGTGTTTCCCATGGCTGTGCAGTCCCAGCTGTGATCTACATATTTTGCCACATCCAGGGCAATCTACGATGGGCAGGGCACGTATCCCGTATGGGAGACGAAAGTATGCCAAAGGCAGTCTTTTTTGGTGAGCTAAAAGGTGGTCGACGTAACAGAGGCGCCCCACGGAAACGCTTCAAAGACCAGCTTAGGCGTCAACTTTCCTTGGCTGACATAGAAGAGATCACCTGGCTGCATGCGGCGTCGGAACGAGACAGCTGGAGGTCACTCACAAAGGCCGCGGGATACACATTTGAGACCAAAAGAAAATCTGCCGCCGAGGACAAACGCAGACGACGAAAAGAAAATCTAAACCGACCACCTGCGGACAATGGTTTTGCTTGCCCTGGATGTGGCAAAATATGTAGGTCACAGCTGGGACTGCACAGCCACGGGAAACACTGTATTCCTCACTAATCTTCGGACTCGAAGACAAGCCTATTATTATTATTATTATTATCATCAACTATTTACAATTATGCAGAATTTCAACGTGGTTTGGAAGTGGTAGGAGAAACGTGATAGAAAGTTATATGGGGAATAAATATTTATATAAATTAACATTAGGTAGCATTTATTCCCCTTATTTTGTTATAAAAAAAATAACTAATTAATAACAAGTAATGAATTAAATAATTAGTTAATTTTTTATTGACTCAAATCTTTTCAGGTTCAACTGTGCAAAGTTTCAACTTGGTCCTAGAACGGGAAGTGGCAGAAAATAATGTTTAGACTTTTTACCAGATAGAGTGCGTTAATATAAGCTTTGTTTTTTAAAAAAAGGACATAAGCAGGTGAAACTGATGCACGGTTATCGCATAATGCCGTTTTTTTTTATAATAGCGCATAGGATTAGCTTTTTCTTTGAGAAAGACACACAAAAAATGACAATTTTGTAAATATTTCATACGATTTTTTGAGTTTTCGGGAAATTAGCGTTGTGAAAGTGCGAGGCCCACTGCGGTCAAATAGGTTTCAGTGGTCAAAGGCCGGCCATGTCTAGAATAATGTTACCCAAGGAGATGGAAGTCATATTAATTTACGACACATAAGGGACGAGTCCACATCACGGAAATAAAATGGTCAAGTTCAAAGGCGTCGATCCTATGCGGCTTCGTTTTGGACAGTGGCCGAGATTCTGAGAGGGTCGCTTAGTACCACCGCACGTGCGCATCACTGACCAACAAGGAGATATTTTTAAATAGGTCAAATGTCAGCGGCTGTTAATAGCAGAAGCCAATATTCAAAACGTTTTACGATCTTCTTACGAAGTTATATTTTATGGATGAATGCAAGATGAGAAAAAGGATGAAAGAGTGTGTATATGTGTGTCTGTGAGAGTGAGATGGAGAGAGGAGATAGGGAAGGGGACAGACGAACGAATGAAAACAGAACTAGGGGAAAGTACGAATTCGGAAAAAAAAGAAAGGGAGGTAAATGTAAAGTAGGTGGTAAAACCAGAAGCAGTTGTCGGCACCTTTCTGTTTAATCTACGTGTCGTCAGCCATTAAATAGTGAGTCTATGTTTTTCTTACCGAATGACCCGCTAGAATTTTGGTATTGCGTGTCTCTGTTGTTTCCCAGACCTTTCTCTTTATATCTAGGTCTGTGTTCACCTCTGTTTGTAAGTTGTATGTCTGTGTGTCTGTTTATGTGTGTGTGTGTGTGTCCCACATCGATTAAGAGCGTTGTTTATTGGACCACTGGCTCCATCCTCTCTCTCTCTCCCTCTTTATTTCTCCCCTCTCTTTCACTCTTTCTCTCTCCCTCTGTCTCACTCCCTCTTTCCCTCTCCCTCTGTCTTCTTCTGGCATTATCAAATTTTCTAGCAATATCAAATTTTCTAGCAATATCAAATTTTTTGGCAATATCAAATTTTCTAGCAATATCAAATTTCCTGGCAATATCAAATTTTCTAGCAATATCAAATTTCCTGGCAATATCAAATTTTCTGGCAATATCAAATTTTCTGGCATTATCAAATTTTCTGGCATTATCAAATTTTCTGGCATTATCAAATTTTCTAGCAACATCAAATTTTCTAGCAATATCAAATTTTCTGGCAATATCAAATTTTCTAGCAATATCAAATTTCCTGGCAATATCAAATTTTCTGGCAATATCAAATTTTCTGGCAATATCAAATTTTCTGGCAATATCAAATTTTCTGGCATTATCAAATTTTCTGGCAATATCAAATTTTCTAGCAATATCAAATTTTCTGGCAATATCAAATTTTCTAGCAATATCAAATTTTCTGGCAATATCAAATTTTCTAGCAATATCAAATTTTCTGGCTATGTCGAATTCCCTGACAATATCCAATTTCCTGACAATATCAAACTTCGGTCGCAATATTGTATTCATGTGCTCCAGTGTGGTAAGACATTTCTACAGCATTACGACAATATATGTTCGCATTGAACAGAACTTTGTGGACAAAGAAACATTATTGGATTGGACAATGTCGAAGCGGAACTAGAAGAGAAAGAGAGAATACATTGCGTGAAAAAAGAGTAAGTCTAAGTGAGTTTGAGATTTGATAAGAGCGATATAAAATGGAATATGGAAGAGACTGAGGGAAGATTGAGTTAGAGAGAACCTGGGATGAAGTGTGTTAGAAATTGACAGAGAGAGAAAGAGAGAGAGAGAGAGAGAGAGAGAGATTGAATAAGAGATATTGGGCTAGAGGTACATTTAATTTTTGCGTGAGTGGAGAGAAAGAAAGAAAGAAAAAGAAAGAGAGAA
>JADKLZ010070206.1:16065-30152 GCA_021533235.1 Biomphalaria straminea | reverse complement strand
AGACAAAATAAACTAATGAATGGAACCATGATGGCGTTAAAAAAAAAAGTCAAATCGGAAAACTGTCCGAAAAAACAACAACATGAGAACGCGAAGTACCGGTATTTAAAATGGTCAAGAGAAGTTATTTCGGCAAATTCATAAATTGTCATAGTTAGAGAACCAATTGATTTTGCGTGCTAATGTAATACGCCACTAAAATTTAATAAAATATAACCAAAATATTCTTTTAGATCGCCTATCGAGTAATGAGAAATAAAAAAGAAAACATAAATAATTGGGCATTTCTAAACATTCCAATGAAAAAAAAAAAGAAATATCTACACACAAAAAGGTTGAATCATACATTTAACCTAATCAATACTGATTTATGTGAAAACACTCCCAACATTAAAATAACATCCAAACATGTGGGCATAATTGTGGGTTAAAATAAACGCTCTAATAACACTGGTGCTTACGACAGCAGCGGCATTAAGGGGAGGGCTCAAGGTAGCAGGAAGAACATTTCCACTTTCTTTCATTATTTTTTTTAGTTTTTTTCTTCATCTACGCTTTCACTCGTCCACAAAGGCATCACTAAATCACCAATGCTACTAAATAACTTTATTTGTCTCAAAGGCTGAACCAGTCTGGGCATTTAAATGGTTAATTATTTCTTTTAAATGATCAATTCATTTAGACCAATAAATCATTGCCACGTCACAGGTCTGTACGACTTGGTAACTAGCTATTGGTCTAAGCTGCCCACAGCCTGTGACTATGCAGTTCAGCGTTGAGGCCTTCTATAACGAATAGTCTCGGTTAAAACCATAAACTATATAAATAGTCTATGGCTCAAATGTATTGATTCGTAAAAATATGGATCACAGACCAGAGTATTTCATGGAACAAACGTTTTAAAAAACTTAAAAAAAAAATACTCTTATGAAGGTAAATTATTCTTTTTTTATATTTAAAAAAAAAAGCGAATAATTATGTTAGCAACAGAGTTTTAATGTAAAAATGTAGGACTTTTAAGGAAGATCTTGAACAAAGAAAACTAAAAATCCCCGTCAAAAGCTAGCACTTTTTTGAAAACTCTTCAACTCAAGACCGACACTTTGCTTTCTTAATCAACGATTGAAATTAAAAAGCAGAATTGTATGCATAAAATTAAAGTAAATAACATTTACAATTGATAAGCTTACATATCAATCATACTACTTCATTTACTCAAAAGTAATGCTAGTTAATAACTACATAAACAAAATAACTATGTAAAAAAATCAATAAATAAGTGAATATATCCATTTGTCAAGTCAATTCAAACACAGAGAGACACCTAGTGGCATTAATGCCATCTAAACAATCTAAAGAAAACTTTGTTAAAATGTTACACATTAAAAAAAAAAAGATAAAACCCAATGATTCCCGTACATGTAACACCAGCTATGAGTATTTACATCAATGACATAGGCACGTAGTAGACTAATAGACATCATGAACAAACATATATAGATTATTCATTCATGAATAAAATGTAATTTATTCTACATTAAACATGTCTTTAACAAATAAGCCTTTAAAATTGTTTTTTTAGCTTTAGTAGTATCCTCAGAGATCTAGCGCTACAAACATTTTATTTGACATTTTGATAATGTCCTCATACAGACAATGTCACTCCCTTCCCCTTGTAATAATGTAAAATCGAGCATACGCCGCATTTTAAAAATATTCATAGTTCAGCCACCCATTTTATTGCTCACTAATTCCTGAATGTTAGGTCACATGACGTTACATAGTATGTAGTGCCATATAGGAAGGGCGGATTTTTATTGACATGTCTACAAAGTCCACATCCTATTAGGCTTATATGTTTCAAATATTTTTTTTTCGACCTTGTCACATGTACAATATATGTTCAGTGTATATTTATGAGTGGAATATAGTTCGATTCATACATTGACATGTAAGATGATCAATAAACATTCATGTTTTAGCAGACGATGTTCAGCTTCCGGTGGAAACATTTCAATGAAGGACTTGTTAGTAGTTTGGTATTTAGGATAGAAATTTCAACCACTGAGTTTGAAATGTAGGCCTGCAGTAATGAGTCCCGCCATTCATAGGCAGTGCTGATAATCTGGTATTGATTTCTTTGTAACACATAGACCTACAATATTCGTCTCTAAACCAAAAGTCTACCGACACTGGAATATGGCTACACAAAAATAGAATAAGTTAAAGTTAACATGATAAAAAAAGGAGGGGGGGAGGAAGGAAGCCATTACAAGCTGGGCGGGAAAATCTGGAGGGGGGGGTTGAGGGCGGATCGTATGAAGATTCTCTTGTGAGGTTTGTTTGAACGTTTACAAATAAATTATGGCGTTAGTCAAATAAAAAGTCGTCTTTGATCCGTCGACAGAGACAAATGGCAAACGTCATCCCAAGCACCTGCAAAAAGAAAGGAAAGGTCAAGGTTAAACACTTGCAGCAAGGTCGCTGCATTTGCGCATGCGCGAGAGGAAATGGAAGTGCACTTTCCAGACAGGATGGATCTTCTACCTTTGTCTATGACTGAGGGAAACGATTGTGCTGTAAACTGCAAGAAATGTAGGCATCCAAAGTCTGAATGTTATAGAACAGATACGTTTGCTATAGGGCCTTCATATTTTTAAGTTAGAGATCTTATGCTTTAAAAAGAATACAAAATACTTTTAAAGTGGATTCAATGCATCGTATATATGCGCACAATTCATTAATAATAAATCTATCTGAATTCTAGGTTAATTGACAACATTCGAGATTCATAGGTTGTGAAAAAGTTATCTTTTCTAATTAGGAAATACAGTAGTCCTCTTTAATCTCCGGAGTCGAAGAAAAGTCTTATTATTATTATTATAATTATTACATAGACATAAATAAATATAAACTGGCCGATAAAAGAGTTTTATGAAACGAAAATTTGTGACTTGCAATTTTGTGTACCTTATTTATGTCTTGAGTTTTGTTTAATCTATAAGACTGAAGATCATGCAATTTTTTTAATTTTTCAGAATTCGGAAATCCGAATAAAATAGATATACATGTTTTCAAGTTATATGAAGTTATTTCTTTTTCCAGTCCATGAATTATTATTATAATCATTTGTATGTGTACAAATCTAAGTTGTTCAGCTTATTGGGACTAATGGAGTGGGGAATAAGCTTAACATGTTAGAGACAATATTATCTTACTCTTTGTCAATGACACCTGATAGGTAGTCTATGTTTCATTTCTGGAGACTGTTACATAGCTGCTGTCACAAACCAGTGTAAGTTTGTCTTTGTCACTATCTCTAGTCACAATGTATTTGTTGCTGACACCTGTCACTTTGTCTTTGGCACTGCAACCTGGAACATACTTTTTGTCATTGACACTTGCAATGTAGTCCTTGTCATCGACATTTGTCACACAGTCCTAGTCACTCTCACCTGTCACGTAGTCTTTGCCAATGGTACCTGTCACGTCTCACGTATTCTTTGTCATTGACATATGTAGCCTTTGTCATTGACATCTGTCATGTAGTCATGGTACTGACACTTGTCATTAGTCATTTTCGCTTACAATTTAATTGTTCAGGTGTAACCATTTTTTGACGAAGGTGACAGTTGTACTAATTTAGTGTGTTATTTTCAAAGAGTCTAGAAGCAAATACTCACCATTAAAACAGATACTGCTGAGGCCACACCAGCTAGGATCCGAACATTGTCTGTTAGAAATGTCACAATTGCAGTGTAACAGCCCTGTGGTCAAGAGAGAGAAACAATAATCACTATATGTGTTCAGGCAGAGATTCTCAAACTGTAGCTTTGTTCTTATCTCTAAGTCCAATACTAATGGATTGTGATGTTATAACTTGTATATACCTAAGTGTTTCTACTCTGTTGCGATAGTTAATAGTGGGCCAATTATATACATACTGCACTGCATCCAGCCTGCGTTAAAGTATTTTTACTATGACAATTGACTCTCGCAGACCAAGGTCACTCTTTAAACTAAAAGCAGTCAACAGTGGCACAGGAATCTGAGACGCTGTGACCAACAGATAGCCGTAGGTTTTATATCGGAGTTACCGTCTCCTAGACTGGCTGCAGACCAAAGCTATAGAGCCTTAGCTGATATAGAAGAGAGCACATGGCTGCATGCAGCTTCAGAACGAGACAGTTGGAGGTCATTCACAAAGGCCGCGGGTATAGCCTACACATCTGAGACCAAAACAATATCCGCTGCCGAGGACAGACGCAAACGGCGAAAAGAAAATCTTGATCGACAACTGGCGGACAATGTTTATGCTTGCCCTGGATGTATCCACGGGAAATATTGCACTCCTCATTAATTATCGAACTCGTATTCTTTTTATATTAAGTTTCAATTTTCTATTTCAAAACTTAACAATGTAAAGCTAAAATGCAAATGATTTTAAGTTTTTGTTTGTGTGTGTCTTTTTTTAAAAAGAAAATGTAAATTAATGGGCATGAACTAAGTATAAGGCAGAGGTACACAGAGAAAGCTACGGAAAGACATCAACAAAGGAACAGACCTGTCATTGAAAGAATAAGAGCACATAATCAAGGCGAAAGACAGAGTTGAACGGAGAAAGACGGTCGACAGATCATGTTTGGTGCCTCAAAGGTCCAACAGACGAAGGGAAAGAATGCGAGAGAAAGGTTTCAAAGAAAATTATAGGAGAACTAGACGACCGGCGGCATAGCATACGCCGCTATTTTCCAGGGCAGGCCTTAAGCACTGCAAAATATGCGACCGCAGTGGGTCCCGCACTTTCATTGGACCTATTCCTTTTTCCAGTCTATATTTACTTATGTCTATGGACCCGTGCTAATTTTTAGGTGTATAAATTATTAAATTAAACCATTTTATAGCATATAACAGATTTCCCGTGGCCTCTTGGACTTGATTTACCAGAAGCCCCTGGAAATCTCATGAAATGTTATTAAATATAGGCCTACGAAAAAGTCCTGGAAATCTCCGGAAATTATTAAATGTCGATCTAGATTAGTTTCAAGAGTCTTACGACACAATAGGCCTATAATCTCTTCCGCTTCCACTTTTTTAACCTCCCTTCCATTCACTACACAAATTCATAAGAGAGAGTTTTATGAAACAAGTATTTGTGCATTGTACTTCATTTTATGTCTAGAATCTATGTCTTTAAATTGTGTTTAATCTCTAAGACTGAGGATCATGCAATTTTTTTTTTCATAATTTAGAAATCATAATTCAATAGTAGATATATATACATGTGTTTTCAAGTTACAGGAAGTTACTTCCTTTTTCCGGTCTATATTTATTTATGTCTATGCTATTTTGTGAATGAAATAGTGCGGATTGGGTCCATTCACACCGTGGTGCGTACGCCATGGGATCTTCCCTATTTGCTTGCTTGTTGTTGCTTGTTTGCATGTTGTTGTTTGACCTCAGACTTAGAAGAATATATATATAGATAGCGCCGCCAAGAAGCCACTCATTCACAATGATTAAACTGGTAGGATCGAACGTATATAGGTCATGTTGCATGTACAAAACTTAATTAAATTAGTCAAACTTTTATTGGTCAAAATAATATAGCTTAAACTCATACTAGTTGAACTTCAATTTGTCAAACTTAACATTGTTTAACTTACTTTTGTTAAACGTACATTCATTAAACAAACATTGGTTAAACCTACATTGGTTTAACTTACATTCGTATAAAGAAGATCATTTTCCTGATGAGCGCCGACTGGCGGGAGAATCGCTGGGATGATATTCTCGTAGCCAGAGCCACCCACGCACTTGGTTCGGTTATTTCCGAAGACATTGCGACAGCAGCTCTCGGGGACATACTCTCTCATATCTAATACAAAAAGAAAAAGGTCACACAAATGAAATGAGCTGAAATAGTTCTCTGGAATCTAGGGATTTAAAAAGGCAGGTAAATAAAACATGTACATTTCATTGTCATTATATTACACTCGGGACAATTGGTTTGAAATATTTTTTTTAAGTAGTTTTTTTTCTTCTAAATTTAAGGGACGTAGTGGTCATATGATAAAGCACTTGGCTTGAGGTCCCGGGTTTAAATCTCGGTGACGAATGCGATTTTTTATTTCGGTACTTTAAGGGCGCCCCTGAGTCCACCCAACTCCAATGGCTACCTGACAATAGTTGAGGAAAGTAAAGGCGATTAGTCGTTGTGCTGGTCACATGACACCCTCGCTAACCGTCGGCCATAGAAACAGATGACCTTAACATCATCTGCCCTAGAGATCGTAAGGTCTGAAAAAGGCCATCTACTTTTTTTTTATATTTGGATCACACTATAAGCCAAGGATGTTATTCTCAATTCAAAGTGCACTTCTGAATGTCTAGGAGTTAAGCTCAGGTTGATAGTAACAGTAGGACAAGACAAACAAGCGATTCATCTCCGTACCGGCAGTACACAGAGAAATCCAAACAGCCGAATTTTGTCTTTGTGCAACAGTGCAAGTGGAAATACTAAAGGGGGATCTATCGGGGTTGTTGTCCGATTTAAGATGTAAAGTAAAAGCATTCACAGAAAGCCGAAAGCGTTTCTTACCTGGATAGCACCTCAGTTAAATCCCCCCACCCCTTTTTTAATTTTTTTCCAGTAGTTACTTCAGGTTTTTGAAATATTATCTCGATTTCCTTAGACCTTCATATATTCAGGAAAAACACACACACACACACTCACACACTCACTCACACTCACACACACTCACACACAGATCTCACGCAGTGCTTATTACCCTTTTTACTTTCTACTAAATCTGGGTTTTTTTTTGTCGTCATTGGAAAGTTTCATACTTTTTAAATATAATACAAAATCAATTTTTGAACAAATTAGTACTGATCAATTTTCACTTTTATTTCGAAAGGATTTAGTTCAATAGTACATTTCAAAGAATACGCACAACAGTGTAAATATCACATCGTATATGTCAGAATACAAGGCATAAAAATGCTCGCTGTAAATGAATTTAGGAGAAAACTCTCCATAGAGTAAAGTAATGATAGGTAGAAAGTAAACCTCACAAGACGCTTGATTCAATCAGCTGTTGAAAACATATTGAACAGACGCTTTAGATCAGACAGAGAGAAGTTCAGTAGGAGTGATCTTTAGCTGTATAACTTGCACCGATTCCGCGGCGTTACTCACTAGTACACGTCAAATATAAACAACCGACAGACGATACACTAGGTCAAATCTAAACAACCGACAGACGATGCACTCCACATTATCAAGCTGCATTACTACCACATTTTATGCAGACAACAATTTGGTGTCACGATGAGAGAGAGAGAGAGAGAAAGAGAGAGAGAGAGAGAGAGATTGTTTCGCTTCGAATACGACGCAAACTTTACATAAAGACGTAGGCACACAACTGAGACAATAATAACTTGAACTTAAATACGAACTCAAATCGAAACAAACAAGGAAAAATAACTTCTTTAGATACAAGAAATAATACATCCATAAACACAAGATTATTAGTTATAGAGGTCGGGTCTCTAACAAGAAAATTCTATGCCGAACTGGGAGTCGACCACTTAGTGAGGTTGTAACAGAAGTTTGAGGTTTGTGGGTCATGTTCTCCGACAAATTGAACTAGAATACCAAGAGATGCAATGACATGGGCCCAATACAAGGAAAGCGCATAAAAGGGAAGTCCTCGTATGGCCTGACGCCACAATTTCATGGAGGACCTAAGAGCAGTGGACACCAGGTGGAAAGAGGGTTTAGCTTTTTTAGTGACAGATCTTTGTGGAGACAGCCAATGCACCGAACGGCGCGAGAGGATCTAATTAATTAAATACAAGGGACAATAACTTCTTTGAATATTTTTTTTACCTCTGTAGTTGATTTGATACTTAACATATTACCTAATAACACAATACAATACTCGATATATTATATTTTTGTTATTGTTTTTCACGGAAGGTCTCTCCGGATCTTCGGATTTCCTTCCAAGAAACAAATCGGATAATATATTAATAAATAAATCTTCGTTTAAGCTTAACAGCTCTCCCTCTTCCGTCAAAAAAAAGATTAGAAAGTTATATAGAGACAGGAAGTTTCCAAATTTAACCGCAGACTAGAGCTACATTTTGGTAATTAGGTCTATTATCTCTTAAACTAAGTTACTTAGCTCTTTCCTAAGCCTTTTGAAAAATTGTTACTAAACCGTAAATTCTAGAAGATTTCATTTTAAAATGTGACTCTTAGCTATTAGTCAAACGTAAGTTGTTTAGTAAGTTTTTAGACGCATACAAACACACTTTTGTTCACACACTGATTGAAACGAGAATGCTCGCATATAAGCAAACATACATTCACTAATTTATTTCTAGAAAATCTATTTGGGATTTTGGCGAAAAACTTAGCAATGTCAAGGACACAAAATGTAACTTCAATGCTGCCAACTAAGAGTAAAAATCATTGAGCTACAAGATTAAGTATTTAGAAATTTTTGATTTTGCAGTGCTAATAAAGTGTAACAAAAATATATTGAATAACTTAAAAAAAAAAATACCTTATCAACACCGCACACTTTATTCACCAAAAGGTAGCTATTTATAGTTTTTTTCCGCCATAGATGAGCATCTCCAACTCACTGCTACGCTACATTTCATTTTAAATTAAAAAAAACAACAACTGAACTCTTATGCCGTAAACATAATGTGAAGCATTAATACAGTATCAAAAATATTTATTAAAAAATATGAATTCGTCCACTGCATTTATATCATGCTAATATATCTTGATGCTTGTATCCGAGTAGGTTTTCCCTGGATCAGGCAATCTTTTTGGTGTTAAGGGTAAGGCCAAAGTCTGTGCATGCTCTTGAGAAGTCACTGACGATACTCTGTAGATCATTTTCAGAGCAGACATTTAGGGCACAGTCGCCAGCAAATAGCAAGTCTCTGATTACTTCTGATTTTATTTGTGATTTTGCTTTGAGCCGCCTCGGGTTGAATAGGCCACCATCAAATGTGTATGTTATATTTATCCCGTTGTTTCCTCTACTTGTGAATGTATCTGTCAGCATAGCGGAGGTTCTAGGACACAGTCTTGTTTTACCCCGTTTGATACTTCGAAGGGCTCTGATGGTTCTCCACTTTCCTAGACACAAGCCTTCATGCCGTCATGAAATAGTCTCGTCACCATAGATACGAATTTTTGTGGACATCCATACTGTAGAGACTTACAGCTAGATTAGTAGACAAAGAGTCATAGAGTTATGTTATGTTTACAATTTTATCTATTTCTTGGATGTTTTGCGATGCGAGCTCCTCAACAATCAGAGGCCTTAGCGACTGCCTACTTTGCATAGGCCGGCCCTGAAAGCAGTATAACTCGTGAGAAAGACGTTTTGTTTGAATCACATGTTTCGGATATTCATTCAGATTCTGAAGAGGGATGCTAACAGGCAGGTTTCAAACCAGGGACCATTGAGACCAACGAGCGACAGTCCATGGCTCACACCACACGACCAGGCAGGCGTACTTACATATATTTCTGTTAGGACTAGAAGCTAGTTCAGACTCTTCTGTACCAAGAAATACAATACTTGTTTTTTTTTTGTACGTTAACCTTGGGGTGCGAATGAAACTACCTGATTGGGAGATCAACAATCACAAAGGGAGGGAAGCTACGCAATAAACCAAATGAGTACAAAAAACCTTGACCAGCGAGTCGCAAGTCTCTCGCCAGATGAGAACTGCTACATAATTCATTGGGGCCATTTTCTCCCCCGGACGCTAGCCTGGGGCTTTTTGATTGAAGAAGTATCTATCCGGCAGGGGTTGAGGGGGGGGTAGCTGACAGCAGATGGCCAGGAAAATGTGTGACGTCTGGGAGTAATGAGCTTTATTCTAGACATGAGACTTTGTCCAGAGACAAATCTATGGAGAGCCCATTCTGAAGAAGATTAATCGATACTCTTGTTTTCTGCTTTATTTTGTTTCTTTTTATGGCCTGTTTCTGAAATGACACTATAATATGGAGAGCCACGATGGTATTTATGTCAGCTATAATAAGGCTTCTTCTGGAGCGTCTGTCAAGACTTGGCAAGCTGAACAAAAGGCCCTGAGAAAATAGTGAAATGATAAAGAAAGCAGTGCCTTATAAGAAAGCGAAACTACAAAGGGACCCTATCGATGAATTCTCTGTCTCTGTTTTTTTTCCTCCCCTTTCTTTTAGAAACAATTAGAAGAAATCTAGATTTTTTCCCCATTTTTTAATCAGTTAAAAAATAATCTGATAAAATATTTTATTCCTTCCAGTTTTTTTAAAACTGTTTTTAAAACAATTTAATTAACAACATGGGAATACAAATAAACAGATTAAAGCCGGAAAACAGTAAAGGGAGTTAAATCTCTATTTTTAAAATTGCAGACGAAAAAAAAACGTAAATGGCAATGACATAAAAAAAAAATGAAATGAAAGAGATGTTAAAAACCCAGAAAACTCAATCTCTAATGTCATACAATTTTAATGGAGAAAAAAGATCAGTTTACGTAATTATTTTTTTAAAATGGAGAGTTCTAGGTTTTTTTTTTTTTTTTAAGATAAGTCAAGCAAAGTGAAGCATGGCAATGTTTTTGATCTATAGATCATAATAGATGAGTTAGGTTGATACATGCAATTAATTTTTTTTTTTGTCTTTAATAAGAAAAACAAAACAAAGTATAGATTATAAATTTTAAGCGGCATTTGTAAATGGATGGATATATATATATATATATATATATATATATATATATATATATATATATATATATGGGGATTTAGAAAATACATTTGAACACGGTAATCCTCTCTTTGTTTATGTTTTGTTCCGTTGAAGATCAGGATGTCCTTATGGAAGTAATAAAACACAGCACTGGTAACATAAAGAAGAGAATTAGATATGGAGAAATGTGGGGGAATTGTAAGGTACACGTAAGAAAATAAAAGATTTGGAGAGATTTTAACATACATAGATCTACATACAGTTTGCTGATTAACGTGTTTGTTCGGATACAAACCAAAACCCAAACCTCCCGCAGGACGACAGGGGATGGCAGCGGGCAGACTTCGAACCCATGACCTTCGAGACCACCGAACGACAGTCCAGAGCGCATACCTCTTGCACAATGTCAAGCACGATATTGAAAGATCGCTGTCTCACATAAAATAGTAAAACATCTAAAAGCGCCATTTAAAATAATATCACCATTTCTTTCTTTTTCGCATGAGATGCTGTCGATATTCTCAAAGTCAAACCGTTTAATTTCAAACTGAAGTATGAGAAGGCAACGACCTGAGGTTAGTTAATATGTTAAAATATTCATGTTGCTTTCTTAATTAAACTTGTTGACACATAAATCTGTAAAGGTTTTCGGATGTTCCTTCAGAGTTGAAGATAATTTACTTCCTAGTCCAAACCTCTCGCAGGACGACGGGGGATGGGATGGAGCAGGATTTGAGCCGGGGACTATCGATAAATCCGAATGACAGTCCAGCGAGCAAACCGCAAGACCAGACAGCCACACAAGGTGCAGAGTTCGAATCCCTTCCACAATCACCCCCTGCCACTTTGCATAATAAAGGGAAGTAGCCAACGTCTTTCCACACTAGACTTCTGCTTGAAACTAAGAAAATAACATCCCAGGGTAATTGGCAGAGCGGCATATGATACATTAGATACATGAGTTTGCGGCGCTCTTGTTGTGCCGAAACTTAAATTCAAGGCGACAAATCTAAGGGAGGTAAACACGAAAGCTCCTATAATTTTGTTTACAAGATAACTCGTAAAAAAAAATCATTGACACCACTGGAAGAAGAAGGGAATAAATATATTAACTCTAAGCCTCAAAAGCTAAACATCTTCGCAGATCGTGTTCTGTGGTTATGTGTTTCTTCCAAGCTGTGGGTCCTTAAAAGGTGATGTGGCTGTGTGAGCAGGAGGCTTAAACCCCTTGGCTACCTATCAATGGCTACCTATCGAAGGGTCCGAGTTTGGCAACAGACTCGAGCAGAATTGTATTTACTGAGCGCCTAAAGATACCCCCCCACACACATACACACTGTCCACACACACACACACTATAACACTGAGCATGTTAAAAAGTTGCGTTTAATAAAAGGTAATTTAAAAACAAATAAAATCTAATTAAAATACATTTACAAAACAAAGTTTATAAAAATTAGTTTGGATCAGTCATGTTATTTTGCAATACATCTAGACCAGCTACAATTAATCTGTAAGATAAGAATTTTTATACCAATTTTTGTTCAGCGCTATTTCATGCATTTAGCTTTCTCAATACTCTATGATTCTATCACTTATCGACCAGTTGGGAAAAAATGGGGTTGGGTGGAGAAAGAAAGAAATATCTGGGTGAATTCTTACCACATTCGCTTTTTTAAAAGCATGTATAAAAAGAAAAAAAAACATTAACCTTAATTCGAACTCATGGGTAGAGCCTCATACTAACCACTTCGCTAGTGAGGTGCTTATGAAAATAGAAGATTATATAGTTATCTTTTGTTTGTTACAAACTTACTTTAAAGCGGCGATATTTAAAAGGGAAAAGGGGGGGGGGGCTAATTCAGTTTTTACCACAACTTCAGTCAAGTATAACTTCTTGTTTTGTCAGATACTAGAAATAATTGTGCAAAATTTCAGTTATAGATCGATGTGCTGATGAGTGATTTCATTCATAAATCGATGGACAGTAACAAAAGCCAAGCATTTCCGACAGTTAATTAGAGACGCCATGTTTTTTTTAATCTATAGAACAAACTTTGAGGCCTTTACAGTACGACGTTTGTTTACACTAGTTAACAGTATTACAAGACAGCTGAAAAATACACAAGTTATGAATGAAAAATGATGTGTGTGTGTGTGAGATGTAGCGAGATTTAGAGTAACGGAGAGAGCGAAAGAAAGAAAGAAAGAGAGAGAGAGAGAGAGAATGACAAAGAATGAAAGAAAGAGAGAGCATAGAAAATAGAATGAGCACGAGAAGTAGAGAGAAAGAAAGAGATAGTCAATATGAAAGAGACAACACAAAAGAAAGTGAAAAAGATAAAGAGAAAAACAAGGGACTCGAAATTTTATATTTTGTTGACACAGGGCGATGAAGCTTTTGTTTTGATCTGTGTAGCATTGCAAGCTTAGTTCCACTCTCAGACCTTGGGATCTATAGGGCAGATGATGTAAAGGCTTAAAGGTCATCTGTTTATTTGGCCAACGGTTAACGAGGGTGTCATGTGACCAGCCTAACGACTAACTGCCTTTTTTACTTTCCCCAACTAGTCTCAGGTTCCCATTACAGCTGGGTGGACTCAGAGGCGCCCTAAAGATCCTGAAATTAAAAATCCCAGACTTCATCAGGATTTGAACCAGGAACCCCCGGGTTCAGAAGCCAAGCGCTTTACCCATCAGCCTTGAATGATTGGGAGGCGCGGTGGCTGAGCGGTAAAGCGCTTGGCTTCTGAACCGATGGTCCCGAGTTCCAATCCTGGTGAAGACTGGGATTTTTATTCCTGGGGCGCCTCTGAGTCCACCCAGCTCTAATGGGTACCTGACATTAGTTGGGGAAAAGTAAAGGCAGTTAGTCGTTGTGCTGGTCACATGACACCCTCGTCAACATAGGCAACATAATCAGATGACCTTTACATCATCTGCTCTATAGACCACAATGTCTGAAAGGGGAACTTACTTGAATGATTGAGAGAAAAATTACTGAACAGTCCCATCAGTCCTCGACTTTTTCAAGTTTTGGCAGTCATCACGTGACTGTCAGCCAGATTCATTTCTTAAATATTCATTTACTCGGAATGGACAGATATTGAAACTCACCGTCCGTTTGATTTTTAAACCAGAATGTGTATTCTCTGTAGTAAGCCCAGGATGTGGTCGAGTTCACTCCACCGGACACACCACAACATTGAAACTGTGGACACAAGTGACCAGTAGAATTTCAGCAATAGCATACACATGTGGTACACAACATACAGTCATACACTTTCTCTAATAGAACACCCTTAGGTT
>JADKLZ010070205.1:15515-29601 GCA_021533235.1 Biomphalaria straminea | reverse complement strand
AGACAAAATAAACTAATGAATGGAACCATGATGGCGTTAAAAAAAAAGTCAAATCGGAAAACTGTCCGAAAAAACAACAACATGAGAACGCGAAGTACCGGTATTTAAAATGGTCAAGAGAAGTTATTTCGGCAAATTCATAAATTGTCATAGTTAGAGAACCAATTGATTTTGCGTGCTAATGTAATACGCCACTAAAATTTAATAAAATATAACCAAAATATTCTTTTAGATCGCCTATCGAGTAATGAGAAATAAAAAAGAAAACATAAATAATTGGGCATTTCTAAACATTCCAATGAAAAAAAAAAAGAAATATCTACACACAAAAAGGTTGAATCATACATTTAACCTAATCAATACTGATTTATGTGAAAACACTCCCAACATTAAAATAACATCCAAACATGTGGGCATAATTGTGGGTTAAAATAAACGCTCTAATAACACTGGTGCTTACGACAGCAGCGGCATTAAGGGGAGGGCTCAAGGTAGCAGGAAGAACATTTCCACTTTCTTTCATTATTTTTTTTAGTTTTTTTCTTCATCTACGCTTTCACTCGTCCACAAAGGCATCACTAAATCACCAATGCTACTAAATAACTTTATTTGTCTCAAAGGCTGAACCAGTCTGGGCATTTAAATGGTTAATTATTTCTTTTAAATGATCAATTCATTTAGACCAATAAATCATTGCCACGTCACAGGTCTGTACGACTTGGTAACTAGCTATTGGTCTAAGCTGCCCACAGCCTGTGACTATGCAGTTCAGCGTTGAGGCCTTCTATAACGAATAGTCTCGGTTAAAACCATAAACTATATAAATAGTCTATGGCTCAAATGTATTGATTCGTAAAAATATGGATCACAGACCAGAGTATTTCATGGAACAAACGTTTTAAAAAACTTAAAAAAAAAATACTCTTATGAAGGTAAATTATTCTTTTTTTATATTTAAAAAAAAAAGCGAATAATTATGTTAGCAACAGAGTTTTAATGTAAAAATGTAGGACTTTTAAGGAAGATCTTGAACAAAGAAAACTAAAAATCCCCGTCAAAAGCTAGCACTTTTTTGAAAACTCTTCAACTCAAGACCGACACTTTGCTTTCTTAATCAACGATTGAAATTAAAAAGCAGAATTGTATGCATAAAATTAAAGTAAATAACATTTACAATTGATAAGCTTACATATCAATCATACTACTTCATTTACTCAAAAGTAATGCTAGTTAATAACTACATAAACAAAATAACTATGTAAAAAAATCAATAAATAAGTGAATATATCCATTTGTCAAGTCAATTCAAACACAGAGAGACACCTAGTGGCATTAATGCCATCTAAACAATCTAAAGAAAACTTTGTTAAAATGTTACACATTAAAAAAAAAAAGATAAAACCCAATGATTCCCGTACATGTAACACCAGCTATGAGTATTTACATCAATGACATAGGCACGTAGTAGACTAATAGACATCATGAACAAACATATATAGATTATTCATTCATGAATAAAATGTAATTTATTCTACATTAAACATGTCTTTAACAAATAAGCCTTTAAAATTGTTTTTTTAGCTTTAGTAGTATCCTCAGAGATCTAGCGCTACAAACATTTTATTTGACATTTTGATAATGTCCTCATACAGACAATGTCACTCCCTTCCCCTTGTAATAATGTAAAATCGAGCATACGCCGCATTTTAAAAATATTCATAGTTCAGCCACCCATTTTATTGCTCACTAATTCCTGAATGTTAGGTCACATGACGTTACATAGTATGTAGTGCCATATAGGAAGGGCGGATTTTTATTGACATGTCTACAAAGTCCACATCCTATTAGGCTTATATGTTTCAAATATTTTTTTTTCGACCTTGTCACATGTACAATATATGTTCAGTGTATATTTATGAGTGGAATATAGTTCGATTCATACATTGACATGTAAGATGATCAATAAACATTCATGTTTTAGCAGACGATGTTCAGCTTCCGGTGGAAACATTTCAATGAAGGACTTGTTAGTAGTTTGGTATTTAGGATAGAAATTTCAACCACTGAGTTTGAAATGTAGGCCTGCAGTAATGAGTCCCGCCATTCATAGGCAGTGCTGATAATCTGGTATTGATTTCTTTGTAACACATAGACCTACAATATTCGTCTCTAAACCAAAAGTCTACCGACACTGGAATATGGCTACACAAAAATAGAATAAGTTAAAGTTAACATGATAAAAAAAGGAGGGGGGGAGGAAGGAAGCCATTACAAGCTGGGCGGGAAAATCTGGAGGGGGGGGTTGAGGGCGGATCGTATGAAGATTCTCTTGTGAGGTTTGTTTGAACGTTTACAAATAAATTATGGCGTTAGTCAAATAAAAAGTCGTCTTTGATCCGTCGACAGAGACAAATGGCAAACGTCATCCCAAGCACCTGCAAAAAGAAAGGAAAGGTCAAGGTTAAACACTTGCAGCAAGGTCGCTGCATTTGCGCATGCGCGAGAGGAAATGGAAGTGCACTTTCCAGACAGGATGGATCTTCTACCTTTGTCTATGACTGAGGGAAACGATTGTGCTGTAAACTGCAAGAAATGTAGGCATCCAAAGTCTGAATGTTATAGAACAGATACGTTTGCTATAGGGCCTTCATATTTTTAAGTTAGAGATCTTATGCTTTAAAAAGAATACAAAATACTTTTAAAGTGGATTCAATGCATCGTATATATGCGCACAATTCATTAATAATAAATCTATCTGAATTCTAGGTTAATTGACAACATTCGAGATTCATAGGTTGTGAAAAAGTTATCTTTTCTAATTAGGAAATACAGTAGTCCTCTTTAATCTCCGGAGTCGAAGAAAAGTCTTATTATTATTATTATAATTATTACATAGACATAAATAAATATAAACTGGCCGATAAAAGAGTTTTATGAAACGAAAATTTGTGACTTGCAATTTTGTGTACCTTATTTATGTCTTGAGTTTTGTTTAATCTATAAGACTGAAGATCATGCAATTTTTTTAATTTTTCAGAATTCGGAAATCCGAATAAAATAGATATACATGTTTTCAAGTTATATGAAGTTATTTCTTTTTCCAGTCCATGAATTATTATTATAATCATTTGTATGTGTACAAATCTAAGTTGTTCAGCTTATTGGGACTAATGGAGTGGGGAATAAGCTTAACATGTTAGAGACAATATTATCTTACTCTTTGTCAATGACACCTGATAGGTAGTCTATGTTTCATTTCTGGAGACTGTTACATAGCTGCTGTCACAAACCAGTGTAAGTTTGTCTTTGTCACTATCTCTAGTCACAATGTATTTGTTGCTGACACCTGTCACTTTGTCTTTGGCACTGCAACCTGGAACATACTTTTTGTCATTGACACTTGCAATGTAGTCCTTGTCATCGACATTTGTCACACAGTCCTAGTCACTCTCACCTGTCACGTAGTCTTTGCCAATGGTACCTGTCACGTCTCACGTATTCTTTGTCATTGACATATGTAGCCTTTGTCATTGACATCTGTCATGTAGTCATGGTACTGACACTTGTCATTAGTCATTTTCGCTTACAATTTAATTGTTCAGGTGTAACCATTTTTTGACGAAGGTGACAGTTGTACTAATTTAGTGTGTTATTTTCAAAGAGTCTAGAAGCAAATACTCACCATTAAAACAGATACTGCTGAGGCCACACCAGCTAGGATCCGAACATTGTCTGTTAGAAATGTCACAATTGCAGTGTAACAGCCCTGTGGTCAAGAGAGAGAAACAATAATCACTATATGTGTTCAGGCAGAGATTCTCAAACTGTAGCTTTGTTCTTATCTCTAAGTCCAATACTAATGGATTGTGATGTTATAACTTGTATATACCTAAGTGTTTCTACTCTGTTGCGATAGTTAATAGTGGGCCAATTATATACATACTGCACTGCATCCAGCCTGCGTTAAAGTATTTTTACTATGACAATTGACTCTCGCAGACCAAGGTCACTCTTTAAACTAAAAGCAGTCAACAGTGGCACAGGAATCTGAGACGCTGTGACCAACAGATAGCCGTAGGTTTTATATCGGAGTTACCGTCTCCTAGACTGGCTGCAGACCAAAGCTATAGAGCCTTAGCTGATATAGAAGAGAGCACATGGCTGCATGCAGCTTCAGAACGAGACAGTTGGAGGTCATTCACAAAGGCCGCGGGTATAGCCTACACATCTGAGACCAAAACAATATCCGCTGCCGAGGACAGACGCAAACGGCGAAAAGAAAATCTTGATCGACAACTGGCGGACAATGTTTATGCTTGCCCTGGATGTATCCACGGGAAATATTGCACTCCTCATTAATTATCGAACTCGTATTCTTTTTATATTAAGTTTCAATTTTCTATTTCAAAACTTAACAATGTAAAGCTAAAATGCAAATGATTTTAAGTTTTTGTTTGTGTGTGTCTTTTTTTAAAAAGAAAATGTAAATTAATGGGCATGAACTAAGTATAAGGCAGAGGTACACAGAGAAAGCTACGGAAAGACATCAACAAAGGAACAGACCTGTCATTGAAAGAATAAGAGCACATAATCAAGGCGAAAGACAGAGTTGAACGGAGAAAGACGGTCGACAGATCATGTTTGGTGCCTCAAAGGTCCAACAGACGAAGGGAAAGAATGCGAGAGAAAGGTTTCAAAGAAAATTATAGGAGAACTAGACGACCGGCGGCATAGCATACGCCGCTATTTTCCAGGGCAGGCCTTAAGCACTGCAAAATATGCGACCGCAGTGGGTCCCGCACTTTCATTGGACCTATTCCTTTTTCCAGTCTATATTTACTTATGTCTATGGACCCGTGCTAATTTTTAGGTGTATAAATTATTAAATTAAACCATTTTATAGCATATAACAGATTTCCCGTGGCCTCTTGGACTTGATTTACCAGAAGCCCCTGGAAATCTCATGAAATGTTATTAAATATAGGCCTACGAAAAAGTCCTGGAAATCTCCGGAAATTATTAAATGTCGATCTAGATTAGTTTCAAGAGTCTTACGACACAATAGGCCTATAATCTCTTCCGCTTCCACTTTTTTAACCTCCCTTCCATTCACTACACAAATTCATAAGAGAGAGTTTTATGAAACAAGTATTTGTGCATTGTACTTCATTTTATGTCTAGAATCTATGTCTTTAAATTGTGTTTAATCTCTAAGACTGAGGATCATGCAATTTTTTTTTTCATAATTTAGAAATCATAATTCAATAGTAGATATATATACATGTGTTTTCAAGTTACAGGAAGTTACTTCCTTTTTCCGGTCTATATTTATTTATGTCTATGCTATTTTGTGAATGAAATAGTGCGGATTGGGTCCATTCACACCGTGGTGCGTACGCCATGGGATCTTCCCTATTTGCTTGCTTGTTGTTGCTTGTTTGCATGTTGTTGTTTGACCTCAGACTTAGAAGAATATATATATAGATAGCGCCGCCAAGAAGCCACTCATTCACAATGATTAAACTGGTAGGATCGAACGTATATAGGTCATGTTGCATGTACAAAACTTAATTAAATTAGTCAAACTTTTATTGGTCAAAATAATATAGCTTAAACTCATACTAGTTGAACTTCAATTTGTCAAACTTAACATTGTTTAACTTACTTTTGTTAAACGTACATTCATTAAACAAACATTGGTTAAACCTACATTGGTTTAACTTACATTCGTATAAAGAAGATCATTTTCCTGATGAGCGCCGACTGGCGGGAGAATCGCTGGGATGATATTCTCGTAGCCAGAGCCACCCACGCACTTGGTTCGGTTATTTCCGAAGACATTGCGACAGCAGCTCTCGGGGACATACTCTCTCATATCTAATACAAAAAGAAAAAGGTCACACAAATGAAATGAGCTGAAATAGTTCTCTGGAATCTAGGGATTTAAAAAGGCAGGTAAATAAAACATGTACATTTCATTGTCATTATATTACACTCGGGACAATTGGTTTGAAATATTTTTTTTAAGTAGTTTTTTTTCTTCTAAATTTAAGGGACGTAGTGGTCATATGATAAAGCACTTGGCTTGAGGTCCCGGGTTTAAATCTCGGTGACGAATGCGATTTTTTATTTCGGTACTTTAAGGGCGCCCCTGAGTCCACCCAACTCCAATGGCTACCTGACAATAGTTGAGGAAAGTAAAGGCGATTAGTCGTTGTGCTGGTCACATGACACCCTCGCTAACCGTCGGCCATAGAAACAGATGACCTTAACATCATCTGCCCTAGAGATCGTAAGGTCTGAAAAAGGCCATCTACTTTTTTTTTATATTTGGATCACACTATAAGCCAAGGATGTTATTCTCAATTCAAAGTGCACTTCTGAATGTCTAGGAGTTAAGCTCAGGTTGATAGTAACAGTAGGACAAGACAAACAAGCGATTCATCTCCGTACCGGCAGTACACAGAGAAATCCAAACAGCCGAATTTTGTCTTTGTGCAACAGTGCAAGTGGAAATACTAAAGGGGGATCTATCGGGGTTGTTGTCCGATTTAAGATGTAAAGTAAAAGCATTCACAGAAAGCCGAAAGCGTTTCTTACCTGGATAGCACCTCAGTTAAATCCCCCCACCCCTTTTTTAATTTTTTTCCAGTAGTTACTTCAGGTTTTTGAAATATTATCTCGATTTCCTTAGACCTTCATATATTCAGGAAAAACACACACACACACACTCACACACTCACTCACACTCACACACACTCACACACAGATCTCACGCAGTGCTTATTACCCTTTTTACTTTCTACTAAATCTGGGTTTTTTTTTGTCGTCATTGGAAAGTTTCATACTTTTTAAATATAATACAAAATCAATTTTTGAACAAATTAGTACTGATCAATTTTCACTTTTATTTCGAAAGGATTTAGTTCAATAGTACATTTCAAAGAATACGCACAACAGTGTAAATATCACATCGTATATGTCAGAATACAAGGCATAAAAATGCTCGCTGTAAATGAATTTAGGAGAAAACTCTCCATAGAGTAAAGTAATGATAGGTAGAAAGTAAACCTCACAAGACGCTTGATTCAATCAGCTGTTGAAAACATATTGAACAGACGCTTTAGATCAGACAGAGAGAAGTTCAGTAGGAGTGATCTTTAGCTGTATAACTTGCACCGATTCCGCGGCGTTACTCACTAGTACACGTCAAATATAAACAACCGACAGACGATACACTAGGTCAAATCTAAACAACCGACAGACGATGCACTCCACATTATCAAGCTGCATTACTACCACATTTTATGCAGACAACAATTTGGTGTCACGATGAGAGAGAGAGAGAGAGAAAGAGAGAGAGAGAGAGAGAGATTGTTTCGCTTCGAATACGACGCAAACTTTACATAAAGACGTAGGCACACAACTGAGACAATAATAACTTGAACTTAAATACGAACTCAAATCGAAACAAACAAGGAAAAATAACTTCTTTAGATACAAGAAATAATACATCCATAAACACAAGATTATTAGTTATAGAGGTCGGGTCTCTAACAAGAAAATTCTATGCCGAACTGGGAGTCGACCACTTAGTGAGGTTGTAACAGAAGTTTGAGGTTTGTGGGTCATGTTCTCCGACAAATTGAACTAGAATACCAAGAGATGCAATGACATGGGCCCAATACAAGGAAAGCGCATAAAAGGGAAGTCCTCGTATGGCCTGACGCCACAATTTCATGGAGGACCTAAGAGCAGTGGACACCAGGTGGAAAGAGGGTTTAGCTTTTTTAGTGACAGATCTTTGTGGAGACAGCCAATGCACCGAACGGCGCGAGAGGATCTAATTAATTAAATACAAGGGACAATAACTTCTTTGAATATTTTTTTTACCTCTGTAGTTGATTTGATACTTAACATATTACCTAATAACACAATACAATACTCGATATATTATATTTTTGTTATTGTTTTTCACGGAAGGTCTCTCCGGATCTTCGGATTTCCTTCCAAGAAACAAATCGGATAATATATTAATAAATAAATCTTCGTTTAAGCTTAACAGCTCTCCCTCTTCCGTCAAAAAAAAGATTAGAAAGTTATATAGAGACAGGAAGTTTCCAAATTTAACCGCAGACTAGAGCTACATTTTGGTAATTAGGTCTATTATCTCTTAAACTAAGTTACTTAGCTCTTTCCTAAGCCTTTTGAAAAATTGTTACTAAACCGTAAATTCTAGAAGATTTCATTTTAAAATGTGACTCTTAGCTATTAGTCAAACGTAAGTTGTTTAGTAAGTTTTTAGACGCATACAAACACACTTTTGTTCACACACTGATTGAAACGAGAATGCTCGCATATAAGCAAACATACATTCACTAATTTATTTCTAGAAAATCTATTTGGGATTTTGGCGAAAAACTTAGCAATGTCAAGGACACAAAATGTAACTTCAATGCTGCCAACTAAGAGTAAAAATCATTGAGCTACAAGATTAAGTATTTAGAAATTTTTGATTTTGCAGTGCTAATAAAGTGTAACAAAAATATATTGAATAACTTAAAAAAAAAAATACCTTATCAACACCGCACACTTTATTCACCAAAAGGTAGCTATTTATAGTTTTTTTCCGCCATAGATGAGCATCTCCAACTCACTGCTACGCTACATTTCATTTTAAATTAAAAAAAACAACAACTGAACTCTTATGCCGTAAACATAATGTGAAGCATTAATACAGTATCAAAAATATTTATTAAAAAATATGAATTCGTCCACTGCATTTATATCATGCTAATATATCTTGATGCTTGTATCCGAGTAGGTTTTCCCTGGATCAGGCAATCTTTTTGGTGTTAAGGGTAAGGCCAAAGTCTGTGCATGCTCTTGAGAAGTCACTGACGATACTCTGTAGATCATTTTCAGAGCAGACATTTAGGGCACAGTCGCCAGCAAATAGCAAGTCTCTGATTACTTCTGATTTTATTTGTGATTTTGCTTTGAGCCGCCTCGGGTTGAATAGGCCACCATCAAATGTGTATGTTATATTTATCCCGTTGTTTCCTCTACTTGTGAATGTATCTGTCAGCATAGCGGAGGTTCTAGGACACAGTCTTGTTTTACCCCGTTTGATACTTCGAAGGGCTCTGATGGTTCTCCACTTTCCTAGACACAAGCCTTCATGCCGTCATGAAATAGTCTCGTCACCATAGATACGAATTTTTGTGGACATCCATACTGTAGAGACTTACAGCTAGATTAGTAGACAAAGAGTCATAGAGTTATGTTATGTTTACAATTTTATCTATTTCTTGGATGTTTTGCGATGCGAGCTCCTCAACAATCAGAGGCCTTAGCGACTGCCTACTTTGCATAGGCCGGCCCTGAAAGCAGTATAACTCGTGAGAAAGACGTTTTGTTTGAATCACATGTTTCGGATATTCATTCAGATTCTGAAGAGGGATGCTAACAGGCAGGTTTCAAACCAGGGACCATTGAGACCAACGAGCGACAGTCCATGGCTCACACCACACGACCAGGCAGGCGTACTTACATATATTTCTGTTAGGACTAGAAGCTAGTTCAGACTCTTCTGTACCAAGAAATACAATACTTGTTTTTTTTTTGTACGTTAACCTTGGGGTGCGAATGAAACTACCTGATTGGGAGATCAACAATCACAAAGGGAGGGAAGCTACGCAATAAACCAAATGAGTACAAAAAACCTTGACCAGCGAGTCGCAAGTCTCTCGCCAGATGAGAACTGCTACATAATTCATTGGGGCCATTTTCTCCCCCGGACGCTAGCCTGGGGCTTTTTGATTGAAGAAGTATCTATCCGGCAGGGGTTGAGGGGGGGGTAGCTGACAGCAGATGGCCAGGAAAATGTGTGACGTCTGGGAGTAATGAGCTTTATTCTAGACATGAGACTTTGTCCAGAGACAAATCTATGGAGAGCCCATTCTGAAGAAGATTAATCGATACTCTTGTTTTCTGCTTTATTTTGTTTCTTTTTATGGCCTGTTTCTGAAATGACACTATAATATGGAGAGCCACGATGGTATTTATGTCAGCTATAATAAGGCTTCTTCTGGAGCGTCTGTCAAGACTTGGCAAGCTGAACAAAAGGCCCTGAGAAAATAGTGAAATGATAAAGAAAGCAGTGCCTTATAAGAAAGCGAAACTACAAAGGGACCCTATCGATGAATTCTCTGTCTCTGTTTTTTTTCCTCCCCTTTCTTTTAGAAACAATTAGAAGAAATCTAGATTTTTTCCCCATTTTTTAATCAGTTAAAAAATAATCTGATAAAATATTTTATTCCTTCCAGTTTTTTTAAAACTGTTTTTAAAACAATTTAATTAACAACATGGGAATACAAATAAACAGATTAAAGCCGGAAAACAGTAAAGGGAGTTAAATCTCTATTTTTAAAATTGCAGACGAAAAAAAAACGTAAATGGCAATGACATAAAAAAAAAATGAAATGAAAGAGATGTTAAAAACCCAGAAAACTCAATCTCTAATGTCATACAATTTTAATGGAGAAAAAAGATCAGTTTACGTAATTATTTTTTTAAAATGGAGAGTTCTAGGTTTTTTTTTTTTTTTTAAGATAAGTCAAGCAAAGTGAAGCATGGCAATGTTTTTGATCTATAGATCATAATAGATGAGTTAGGTTGATACATGCAATTAATTTTTTTTTTTGTCTTTAATAAGAAAAACAAAACAAAGTATAGATTATAAATTTTAAGCGGCATTTGTAAATGGATGGATATATATATATATATATATATATATATATATATATATATATATATATATATATGGGGATTTAGAAAATACATTTGAACACGGTAATCCTCTCTTTGTTTATGTTTTGTTCCGTTGAAGATCAGGATGTCCTTATGGAAGTAATAAAACACAGCACTGGTAACATAAAGAAGAGAATTAGATATGGAGAAATGTGGGGGAATTGTAAGGTACACGTAAGAAAATAAAAGATTTGGAGAGATTTTAACATACATAGATCTACATACAGTTTGCTGATTAACGTGTTTGTTCGGATACAAACCAAAACCCAAACCTCCCGCAGGACGACAGGGGATGGCAGCGGGCAGACTTCGAACCCATGACCTTCGAGACCACCGAACGACAGTCCAGAGCGCATACCTCTTGCACAATGTCAAGCACGATATTGAAAGATCGCTGTCTCACATAAAATAGTAAAACATCTAAAAGCGCCATTTAAAATAATATCACCATTTCTTTCTTTTTCGCATGAGATGCTGTCGATATTCTCAAAGTCAAACCGTTTAATTTCAAACTGAAGTATGAGAAGGCAACGACCTGAGGTTAGTTAATATGTTAAAATATTCATGTTGCTTTCTTAATTAAACTTGTTGACACATAAATCTGTAAAGGTTTTCGGATGTTCCTTCAGAGTTGAAGATAATTTACTTCCTAGTCCAAACCTCTCGCAGGACGACGGGGGATGGGATGGAGCAGGATTTGAGCCGGGGACTATCGATAAATCCGAATGACAGTCCAGCGAGCAAACCGCAAGACCAGACAGCCACACAAGGTGCAGAGTTCGAATCCCTTCCACAATCACCCCCTGCCACTTTGCATAATAAAGGGAAGTAGCCAACGTCTTTCCACACTAGACTTCTGCTTGAAACTAAGAAAATAACATCCCAGGGTAATTGGCAGAGCGGCATATGATACATTAGATACATGAGTTTGCGGCGCTCTTGTTGTGCCGAAACTTAAATTCAAGGCGACAAATCTAAGGGAGGTAAACACGAAAGCTCCTATAATTTTGTTTACAAGATAACTCGTAAAAAAAAATCATTGACACCACTGGAAGAAGAAGGGAATAAATATATTAACTCTAAGCCTCAAAAGCTAAACATCTTCGCAGATCGTGTTCTGTGGTTATGTGTTTCTTCCAAGCTGTGGGTCCTTAAAAGGTGATGTGGCTGTGTGAGCAGGAGGCTTAAACCCCTTGGCTACCTATCAATGGCTACCTATCGAAGGGTCCGAGTTTGGCAACAGACTCGAGCAGAATTGTATTTACTGAGCGCCTAAAGATACCCCCCCACACACATACACACTGTCCACACACACACACACTATAACACTGAGCATGTTAAAAAGTTGCGTTTAATAAAAGGTAATTTAAAAACAAATAAAATCTAATTAAAATACATTTACAAAACAAAGTTTATAAAAATTAGTTTGGATCAGTCATGTTATTTTGCAATACATCTAGACCAGCTACAATTAATCTGTAAGATAAGAATTTTTATACCAATTTTTGTTCAGCGCTATTTCATGCATTTAGCTTTCTCAATACTCTATGATTCTATCACTTATCGACCAGTTGGGAAAAAATGGGGTTGGGTGGAGAAAGAAAGAAATATCTGGGTGAATTCTTACCACATTCGCTTTTTTAAAAGCATGTATAAAAAGAAAAAAAAACATTAACCTTAATTCGAACTCATGGGTAGAGCCTCATACTAACCACTTCGCTAGTGAGGTGCTTATGAAAATAGAAGATTATATAGTTATCTTTTGTTTGTTACAAACTTACTTTAAAGCGGCGATATTTAAAAGGGAAAAGGGGGGGGGGGCTAATTCAGTTTTTACCACAACTTCAGTCAAGTATAACTTCTTGTTTTGTCAGATACTAGAAATAATTGTGCAAAATTTCAGTTATAGATCGATGTGCTGATGAGTGATTTCATTCATAAATCGATGGACAGTAACAAAAGCCAAGCATTTCCGACAGTTAATTAGAGACGCCATGTTTTTTTTAATCTATAGAACAAACTTTGAGGCCTTTACAGTACGACGTTTGTTTACACTAGTTAACAGTATTACAAGACAGCTGAAAAATACACAAGTTATGAATGAAAAATGATGTGTGTGTGTGTGAGATGTAGCGAGATTTAGAGTAACGGAGAGAGCGAAAGAAAGAAAGAAAGAGAGAGAGAGAGAGAGAATGACAAAGAATGAAAGAAAGAGAGAGCATAGAAAATAGAATGAGCACGAGAAGTAGAGAGAAAGAAAGAGATAGTCAATATGAAAGAGACAACACAAAAGAAAGTGAAAAAGATAAAGAGAAAAACAAGGGACTCGAAATTTTATATTTTGTTGACACAGGGCGATGAAGCTTTTGTTTTGATCTGTGTAGCATTGCAAGCTTAGTTCCACTCTCAGACCTTGGGATCTATAGGGCAGATGATGTAAAGGCTTAAAGGTCATCTGTTTATTTGGCCAACGGTTAACGAGGGTGTCATGTGACCAGCCTAACGACTAACTGCCTTTTTTACTTTCCCCAACTAGTCTCAGGTTCCCATTACAGCTGGGTGGACTCAGAGGCGCCCTAAAGATCCTGAAATTAAAAATCCCAGACTTCATCAGGATTTGAACCAGGAACCCCCGGGTTCAGAAGCCAAGCGCTTGACCCATCAGCCTTGAATGATTGGGAGGCGCGGTGGCTGAGCGGTAAAGCGCTTGGCTTCTGAACCGATGGTCCCGAGTTCCAATCCTGGTGAAGACTGGGATTTTTATTCCTGGGGCGCCTCTGAGTCCACCCAGCTCTAATGGGTACCTGACATTAGTTGGGGAAAAGTAAAGGCAGTTAGTCGTTGTGCTGGTCACATGACACCCTCGTCAACATAGGCAACATAATCAGATGACCTTTACATCATCTGCTCTATAGACCACAATGTCTGAAAGGGGAACTTACTTGAATGATTGAGAGAAAAATTACTGAACAGTCCCATCAGTCCTCGACTTTTTCAAGTTTTGGCAGTCATCACGTGACTGTCAGCCAGATTCATTTCTTAAATATTCATTTACTCGGAATGGACAGATATTGAAACTCACCGTCCGTTTGATTTTTAAACCAGAATGTGTATTCTCTGTAGTAAGCCCAGGATGTGGTCGAGTTCACTCCACCGGACACACCACAACATTGAAACTGTGGACACAAGTGACCAGTAGAATTTCAGCAATAGCATACACATGTGGTACACAACATACAGTCATACACTTTCTCTAATAGAACACCCTTAGGTT
>JADKLZ010070205.1:0-15115 GCA_021533235.1 Biomphalaria straminea | reverse complement strand
CCCCATATACGATAATAAGTGACCTGTTTCAAATTTATGTAATTAATTAAATGTATTTAATTTGTTTCAAATTAAATAAAGTATTACAAATTTGAAGAAACTATTTAATGTACGCGTTGTTAAGCTTATCCGTTCGGCCTATGCCTCTCTGCGTGGATTTGACAAAAAATATCAACAACGAACCGCTAAACAAATCGTCTCAAAATTGTAACTGGGTTCTTATTTTTCACTCCATAGTGTCTCACACTAAAAGGTAGAAATGAAACTTTTTGTCAACAATCCTTACCTTAACACATTTCTAAAAGCTAGCCATCACGGGGCAGCTATCGCAGTTTTGGCCGAGTAGTATATTCATGTCTAGCAGTTTTTCTTTTTTTGTTCATAAAATACACCACTTTTACAACTATTCACTATTAATAGTAACAATCTCTTTAGTAAGGGAGGTAATTATTTAACATATTTTAAACACATTTATGCAAATGGTTTTAGACTTTTTGTAGAAAATTATTTTTTTTACACATGTGTCGCTACGCTACTTACGTTGCGTCATGTGAATTGCTACATGTATCCAAAAATAATATTTAAAAATATATTTAATATCCAAATAAGAGGAACATGATTTAAAGCAACAATTAATAAGTAGGCATTTATATTATCGCGTGAACTACTGTGTTCAACACATATACACAAATAATATATTATTAGAGATTAATTCTTTACAAAGCCTATAATAAAGCTTACATGGTCAGCCATCAACACCTGATTAGCATATTCTAGTTTATTGCAATAATAGTTTTTCCTTACAGCTGAACTTCAGTGGAAGCCAAACTTCTTAAATTGTTACTTCTAAGAAATTAATTTTTATAAAATTTGCTACAGTGTGGCTACTAGAATCTAGAGGGGTGCACGTCGGCCATCTATTCCTATTAAGCCTAGACTAGTCAACTCCAACATTAACTTAACATCCTGTACTGCAGTGGGGGTACTACTTGCTCAGTGGCTACTAAGAAGGTAATTGATTTAATGATGCAAAAAATTGTCTAAAATTTTCCTACTCAGAATCCAAGGGGGTGCAAGTGCACCCCCTTGCACCCCCCTGCGGGCGCCTATGATATATATATATATATATATATATATATATATATATATTTAAGGACTACATCACAAACCAAGAGATTAGAGACTGCAGCAATTGGACCGACCCCATGATGACCTGCTTACTATTGTAAAAAAAAAAAGCAAGCTAAAAATCAATGGCCATATTACATAATCGTCAGGGTTCCTTCAGGGAACAGAACAAGGAAAAAGAAGAATAGGCAAGACAGAAAAAGCGATGGGAGGACAACATAAAAGAATGGACGGGCCTGCCAATCGAAAGAGGTTCTAACTAAGGCAAAAGACAGAGAGGAATGGAGAAAGACTGTCGACGAATCTTGTATGGTGCCACAACGGTAAACTAGAATAAGGAATAGGTAAAAGATAGATAATATAGTCTGTATGTATTTTTAAATTGTGTGTAAAAATAATTTATGAACGTCCTAAAGAAATAGATCACAAAAGTGAATAGAAAATTTTGGAAAAAAGCATTTTTTTATGTACTATAAGTTGTAAGCACTTTTGATGTACTTAATCCATAATTACCAGAACTTACTAGTTTCTGTATAAGATCCCAGGCTTTGGTGACTTCTCTGTCTCCGCTGACACCATATGTTGTGTTCAGAGATTTGGAAAGTTCTGTCAAGACAGCATCACCAATCTGTTAAACGAGAAGATTAAGTTAAGACAGCACCATCAACTATGAAACGAAGAGTTTCTAACAATAATACGACAATGGGTAGTCATAACATACAGAGCTAGTCGTTGCATAGAATGCCTATAAAGTGTCTAGGTAGTGGGAAATAGTGAAGCCATATAAAATAATAGTAAAATCATTAGGCTACCATTTCGTTGGTGGGCCATGACTTGCCAACTTTACTCTATTCGATTTCACAATCTCGGATGCCTTATTTATTACCATGAACTTTGATACGTTTTTTAACTTGATAAATTGGTGCAGCTGTCAGGTTCTCGACAGACAAAATTAAATTAAAAAAAATAATATAAATAATGTAATAAAATATATAATTAAAAAAATATGAAAACCAAAACGGACCTCTGCCCCCCCCCCAAAGACTATCTGTCTGTCTGTCTGTCTGTCTGTCTGTCTCTCTCTCTCTCGCTCCCTCGGATACACACATAGATACAAACACTAATATGGAACAAAAATTATGTGGGAAGCGGGGTCGAGAGGTTAAGTGCGCTTGAACTTGGCTTGGCTACCTAGAAGGGGGCTCGAGGTTCGACACCCGGGAAGAGTTGTGTTTTCTGAGCGCCTAAAGGCAGCACGGAAAATTAACTCCTAGATACTCCCTCCCCCCCCCCCCAACTGGTCCACAAATAAGATTGGACCAAAGCGCTCTGAGCATGCTATAAGCATGAAAGTAGCGCTATATAAAAGCTATAATTATATGGTATAAGATGTGAGGAGAGAAACCTTCAGAGCGGGATGCTTCAAAGCAGTGTTTACCCCAACAAGATACTCGAATGTGTGAAGTGTTCCATTAAGGAAAAAATTTGGAAACCACTGCTTTACAGAGATGGACGAGCTACAGAGGTAGAGTATGGATCTACAGACCCAGAACTGCCTTCGTAGCCCCGAATTTGTTAACTTGTAAATTGAATTATACATTTCTGGCTATCACTTTGATATGTTTAAATGGAAAACAAAACGTGTTTTCTTCTTTTATTCTCTTCAATAAAAACAAAACTGGGTCACTCTACTATAAATAGCTCCAATGCCCCTCATTTATCTGTTGCCATAGTTCCGTATAGCACATAACCGCGTGACCTATATTCATGTTTAACAAAGTATATCCCGGGAACACCAATTCAAGAAAGGATCTAAACAATTTTTTTTTTTTTGCTCTGACAAATTTCTGTTTGTGAAAGAAGATATTGAAAGAAGGAACTGAAGTGCTATGTGGGTCAAGATCATGAGAAAGTGACAGAAATAATAAGGACAAAAAATATGCAAGAGGTGTTACACCCTGATCGAGAAAGACGGAGAAAATTTAAAGAAAGACAAAAACTACGAAAGAAGCAACTATAGTAATCTATATAACGGAAAGAGAAACAGAGATAGATACAGTTTAAAACGTAATGATCGGTATATCATGGTCATTAGCTTGCGTTTTACGGTAACATATTCAACAACCTCCCCCCCCCCCCCCCGAATTTCTTTTCCAATAGCTGAGACAAAGCAATTTTTTTAATTGGTTGAAAAGAAAAAACAAATTAGTTCTCGAGCTTAAGTCATTTGCGCCTTGCGCTTGACCACTTGATCGCCCCGGCTCATTGATTGGTACTGGAATGAAGAGTACGATACTCTGGTATGTTAAATAGTGATTGTCGTTCTCTACAACACTGAGTATCATAATGTTTCTGTGCACACTGGTACTACACGAAGACTCTTTTTCAACCTGTCGACGAAGGATAAAATAAGACCTAAACGCCTTAATCTTATTTTCTCCTAAACGTCTTAATCTTATCTTCTTATACAGTACAGACGTTAAAACGTCCTACGCGTGTCCATGTTTTAATCTTAATATATCGTAGAAACTTAAAACTCTGCTATGAAAATGGTTTTCTGGTAGATTCAGGCTACCCGCTTCATTCTCTAATGCAGGGGTTCTCAACCTGTGGGTCGTGACCCCCTTGGGGGTCGATTGAAGATTTGACAGGGGTTGCATAAGACCATCGATAATATGGATTGTATTGTCTATTCCTCTATTGCTGTGTGTGTGTGGGGGGGGGGTCCGCGACAGAGTGGGGGATTGTAAAAAGGGGTCGCCGAGCTTAAAAGGTTGAGAACCGCTGCTTTACTGGCAACATGGGAAGAGGAAACACTAGCTTGAATTTGTCCTAGCATGTTAAATAAGAAATGTGCTTGTATTTTTGTCTTATCTTCTTATCTTATAAATTATAGGCGTTCATTCAAAATAGAATACAATAGTACAGGGGCAGACTGGGTGACAAAATCGTCCCGGGCATTTCTATACAATCCGGCCCACAAATTGTATATCATATGATGGGCATCTAATTCTAGGTCTACGTGTCATCAAAATCATTATGTTACGTTTTCTATGTTTGTTTGTATGTAAAATTTTTTTTTTTTTTACATGTTTCGGATGTTTCTTTAGTGTTAAGGATAATCTACTTCCTAGCCCAAACCTCCAGCAAGACGACTTTCTGGGTATGAATCAGGGACCATCGATACGACCGAATGACAGTCCAGAGCGCACACTGCACGATCAGGCAGCCATCTATCTAAGCATTGCTACATTCTTAAATACAGTGATGCCCAAAATACGGCCCGTGGTCCACATCCGGCCAGCGACGTGGTTCTATCCGGCCCGCCAAAATGTCAGAACAAAGTATAGTCCCCCCCCCCCCTTTTTTTTTAAAAAAAAGGATTGAAAAAGCATCTTTTCCTACTTTAAACCTTTACACTTGTGTGTTTCTGAAATAAGACTTTAAATGTAGAATCTACTATGAAAAGTTAGGGGATATTTACTTTGTGTGGAACATGATAATTTGCCGTCTTATAAAACAAATATGAATGTATTTTTAATTTAGCCGCAAATAAAAGATGGCTAAAGTATGCCTAGAAATTGGAGGATTAATGAGAACATTTACAAAAACAAGTGGTGGTAAAACCAGCTACAATGGTTCTCACATTTTAAATAGAAAAAAAAAAGAAATGAAACCACCTTCGGCGCGTAAAAAAAAAAGATAAACTTCAAAAATGTCTCATTAATTAATTACAGTAAGTTTTAAATAAAATAGTTTCAGGCAGATTTCATTTCCTTTTTGTTTTAAATTTTTGTTCATGTGGCCCGCCACACTTGTCTTGGAAATGAAAATGGACCGCACGTTGAATGAGGTTGGGCATCACTGCTTAAATACATTTCAAATGTAGATTGATGTACGAAACTTTACAGTCATACTAGTATTCATACACGTAATTCAGTAACAACATCTTACAACTAACTTTACAGTCATACTATTATTAATACACTCAATTCAATAACAACATCTTACAACTAACTGTGTCATGGCGCAGAAAAAAAAAGTGCTTCTATTTATACAATTTCTGAGATTGAGAAGTTTATCGAGAAATTTTTCCTTTAGTGATTTCGAGAGATTTTAGAAACGTGGACTATTTATTCTAGAGGCGGAGTGATCTCTGTCACACTGGCGCATGAATATAAAAAAAAAGGATCCCGATGTGAAAAACTATCATATGATTACGAGAGACCCTCTCAAAAAAAAAAGATTAAAATAAAAATATTGTATGGCCAAAAGAAACATTGCCCAGATCAGTCAATACCGAAGTTTTGTTGATTTTAGGGATTAATAAACAGGGATTAAGTCTTAATATTCTGATGTTGTCTTGTCTCCTATTTATTCTAGGATTCTCTAGTTGAGATTTTAGACATTAAATAAAAGCTCGCTAAAGGAACAAGATGCACTTTGGTAGCAAGAACAGCTTGACCTAAACGGAAATCTCTCCACAAAAGTGAATGAGCCATATTATTTATCTCCAACCAAATAGCCGCCCAAGGCGTTTACAAAATGTGCACAGGGCTGCCAAATCACTGGAGCCGGCTCCTAAATATATGGAAAAAAAAGAGAGATTGTAACATTGATGAACGATGGAGCCACCTGTTCATTCTCTATACAGAGTCACAGCGAGCCTAGCTATTTAGGATAAATATCAGCATTTTTTGGTTTCTTTAAGGAATTAGGAATAAAATTCATCCAATCAAATGTCGACTTACATTTTCCCTGTAGACGTAGACAATGATTCCACCAATCACCATGCTCAATAGCATCACAAACAATAACACGAAGAACTGAAAGAAATGAATGCATGACATGTAAATTAATGTTGGAAACAAAAAGAAATTATTATTATTATTATTATTATTATTATTATTAGGCATTAAAATAATAGACATAAAGTATCAGGAAATAAGATTATAAAAACTAAGATACGATCCTCGTCCATAGACATACATAAATATAGACTGGCCAATAAGAGAGTTTTTTGAAGCGAAAATTTGTAAATTGCAATTGTGTGTACTTTATTTTATGTCTATAAATTTTGCTTAATCTCTAAGACTGAAGATCATGCAATTTTTAAATTTTTCATAACTCGTAAATCCGAATACAATAGATATACACGTTTTCAAGTTACATGAAGTTACTTCCTTTTTCCAGTCTATATTTATTTATGTCCTAGCCATAGTAATGGTGATAATGGATAGGTCCAAGACATTTTTTGAGGTAGTGATAGTCGATATGGTAACACAGTTTAGGACCCAACGCAAGCACAAATATTTATTGACATAAAATATTACAGACACAGTAAAACCAACTGAGATTATAGACAAAGTTAATGGCATCAAGGGGGCGCGGTGGTCGAATGGTTAAGCGCTCGGCTTCCGAACCTGAGGTCCTGGGTTCGAATCCCGGTGAAGACTTGGATTTTGAATTTCGGGATTTTTAGGGCGCCCCGTGAGTCCACCCAACTCTAATGGGTACCTGACTTTAGTTGGGGAAAGTAAAGGCGGTTGGTCGTTGTGCTGGCCACATAACACCCTGCTCGTTAACCGTTGGCCAAAGAAACAGATGACCTTAACATCATCTGCCCCATAGATCGCAAGGTCTGAAGGGGACACTTTACTTTTTACTTTTAATGGCATCAAAGACTATAGATCACTCAATGACATCAGAGATTATAGACCCAGTCAGTGACACTAGTAATAACGAAGTCTATCAGACACTGATCCGCCGTTTTATTCTGTGTACACGTAATACTCAAGTGTTTCACTAATCGTCTGCTTGCTTGCAAGCTTAAAATCTATGGCCGTATAAAAAGATCTTCGGGGCTCGCAAAGACTCTCCTCCAGGGAACAGTGCCAGGAAAAAGAAGAAAACGCAGACAGAGAAAGAGGTAGGAAGACAACATAAAAGAATGGACGGGCCTACCATTGAAAGAAGTTCTAAACAGGGCAAAGGAAAGAGAGGAATGAAGAAAGACGGTCTACAAGTCTTGCTTGGTGCCCCAACGGTCCAACAGACTAAGGGATAGGCAACAGGTAACTGCTCGCCATTCACCTCGTGATGACCTGAAAAGCCTCTCACTTTTGTTACGACATTGCTCATTGATAGTCACTATATCTTCATTATACACTTTTTTAGAACGGCGCAGGTCAATAATGTCCAGTAGACTTCAGATACATGTCGACTGGCAACTCTGGCTAGTAATAATCTTAGGGATTGAATTCTGGCATTTCTTTAGATTTTAGAATATTTCTTTCAATATTTTTGGCGATTCAGTGAATTTCTTGATTTCTAAATGTAATCTTGTGACTTTGGTAATAAAAAAAAAGTCTTTTTGAAAAATTGTTTAATTTTACTTTTTAATTATTTTTGTTGTGTCTACTTAAACTGTGATCTGTTGGAATGGGATAAGAGTACTCACATTAAAGAAATTCGTATCGGTTATTTGCTTAAAAATGAGAAACATTTTATTGAAATCCATTTGAATGCTAGTCTTTATGTCTTGCTAATGCGTGAGTGTGTATGTGTCAGTGCGCGTCTGTAATGTGTATGTGTAATTGGAATGTATAAATGTGTGTATTTTAACTTGCATGTGTGTTGTATTGACATAAAAACAAACATGTGGACATATTTTTAACGTCAAAACTTCCTTTCTTTCTATATTTATAGATTTTTTTTATTGCAATGTCTTGAAAGGAAAACACGAGCCAATAATTTCCCCAGGGATTCCCGGAATTACACTGCAGTCTGGGGCGCCATTATTGTTCCACAATCATTGAAAAGTAATAAAAGATGAGAAAAAAAGATAGCCCTTGATTCATCGACAACATTCACTTGATGTCATTTGCTTAGTTTCAAAGATTACACGAACATTTTTTTTCAAAACAGTGCATTTTAAAAAAAAATTCCTCACCCAACCCCCCCCCCCCACCCCCCCCCGCACCCCCCCCCCCCCCCCCCCGGCCACGCGTAATGTGATTGGGGAGAGGGGGTGCATCGGTAATCAGGTCAGGATGTTAGCAGTGCTTGCAGCAACGAAAACAACTTTGTCAGCTTAGAATACATGGACAGATCAGCTGTTGATTTGGCGGGAGAAACGTTTTATCTTCAACTAAAATTGCTGTACATCTTCAAAGCGATTTCGGCGCTATGATTAGCCAAACCACTGAAGATTGATAATTCAAGGGAGAAAACAGCACTTTAGAGCAGATGGCAGTTTGTAGAAGAGGGCGCTTTATGCCAGAGGGCACTTTATAGAAGAGGCCAAGAGGGCGCTTTAGGGCAGAGGGCACTTTATAGAAGAAGGCAGTTGCGAAAAAAATTTGCGATCTTGCAGTAAGCCCTGGGATGCATTCTGAGTCTGACTGAAATTTCCAGTCATTCGACGTCAGAACAGGAATCCAAGTTAGTTTTTTTTGGAAAGTAAAGTTCTCCTTTCAGACCTTGTGGTCTATAGGGCAGATGATGTAAAGGTCATCTGTTACTGTGGCCTAAGGTCCACGAGGGTGTCATGTGGCCAGCACAACGACCAACCGCCTTCGCTTTTCCCCAAGTAATGTCAGATACCCATTAGAGCTGGGTGGACACAGGCGCCCAAACATCCCGAAATTAAATATCCCAGTCTTTACCAGGATTCGAACTAGGGACCCCCCCGCCCCCCGGTTTAGAAGCCAAGCGCTCTACCGCTTGGCCACCGCACCTTAATTTCTTTGGAAAAGACAAAAGAAATTCCGAGACTTAGCTAAAAATTTCTTAAAGGGAATTGTATAAATAGAAGCGAGTCTATAAATAGCCATCAATAGTCATGTTGATAAATTTCCAGAGTCTTTCGATTGCCGCGCCTCTTGCCAGGAGCTCTCTTCCATATCAGTTGAGACGAGCTAATTCCTAAGCTGGTCTTTAAAGCGTTTTTTGTTTTTTTTTTGGGAGGGCAACTCTGTAACACCAATCAACTTTCAGCTCAACGAAAACAAACTAAAAATTGTCAACATCATGAAGACAAAGGCTAAGTGTCACGTACACATGTTGTTTTGCAAAAGGCAAGGTCAACAAAAAGACACAAGAGTTATTTTTAGATTGTCAGAACATCAGTCACATGACATAGAGACGTCTATGTGGTTGGTTGAGAGAATGAATTCAAAACGAGTCTGCTGACAACTTCCGCCCAGAGAACTGGAACTAATTCAGTTGGAGCCTATATTTTGTTGAGTTCAGTCGCATGTAATTTTGTAGTTCTAGAATTTAAAGAAATATGTTCTTTGTTCAGCTTCTTGTTTCATTGAGATATATTTGTACATAGCTGTACTTATGTTGAGTTTTAATACAGGTTCCTAAGTTGTTTTATGAAGGCATTTACTCTATTGAATCCTAGATCGTCATTGTTTAATATTATATTTCAAAATACAATCCCCGGCAACACAAGACTTCTCTCCTAACAGCTAGTGACATCTAATATCATCTCAAGAACAGATCGTGACGTCAACAACAACCACTAGAGAGAGAGAAGATTGTGACACTAAGTAATCATAATATCCCACAGTTGTCAAAGGATACTCACAGTTCCCAGCATGCATTTGACTTCCTTGATGGCCCCGCAGCAGCCCAGGAAGGAGATGACGATGACCACGCCTCCTAGGACAATGAGGGACGTGGAGAAGGCGGTGTAGTAGAAAGCCCCCAGGATGGTCGCCAGCTGAGCCATTTTTTCCTCGCTGTTCCTGACGTACACGCCGAAGCCCAGAAGCCCACATCCTGCAACCTGCAAGGTGAAGAAAAGGTCAAGGTCAATTAAACTTTTATAAAAATAAACATGGCGGACAGCCGAAGACGGCTGATGAAAAAAAGGAATATGGTGGTGGGGTGGGGGTGGGGGGTGGAGGTTCCCGATGTGCTCGGCCTTCTTGCCTCTCACACGAGAATCTTGTGATACGATCCATCGGTATAAGAAATGTTGGCCTAAACTGTGCCGATGTGCCTAAAAATCAAAATCAATCAATCAAATCAAACTAAGAAATATTGCAAATTTATATCTAAATCCCACCCACACCCAGATAGAACATACATTTACCCAGGCCTCTGCAGGGGTGGTGTGGGGGTTCTATGAGTGCTAGAGTTTTAAGAGTCTGCCATTCAATTCTTACGCCAATTTAAAAAAAAATACATTATAGACAATTGCAATCAATACCTCCAACATAAGAAACGCAATTAAAGAAAGTAAAGATGTTTTTGAGTTCAATATTGTGATTTATGATAATAATTATATTTTGTTTGGTGTTTTTTTTTTAACGTTCCTTATATATTGAAGTAGCAAGATAAAAAAAAATAGGCCTGTTTACAGAAGCCATTCGCAAAGCAACAAACAGAAGTTGTATTGTACAGAGCTTTGAGTGGTCCTCGGTTTGTATGTGTCTTCTTATGTGTGTGTTTGTTAGTGAGCAAGATTTTAAAAGACCTAATGATTTTTTTTTAATTCAACAGAAAGAAAAGATCATAGATGTATAGACTGTAATATCACTAGTCTCTGAGAACTATCATTAGTCTCTGAGAACTATTATTAGTCTCTGAGAACTATCATTAGTCTCTGAGAACTATCTTCCATACAAATTATGTAATCCATAAAGGCTGCCAAGAGATACGTACTTTTCATTGTTTTATCAATATTATGACGTGGCTAAATTTGTTTATTTACGATTGTTGAATGAGGTCCATTAACAACACGTATTCTTCGTTTAGCTTGAAATATTGCATTCAACCCAGCATGTAAGATGTACAATAAAAAAAAATAATGAGGAAAAAAAAACAACAATGTAAATTATAAGATAAGAAATATTTTAGCATTATAAGATATGCTATGGTTAACTATATTTTAAGACTCTTTATTTGTAAATGAATTTCCGAAAACCTAATTAGTTATTTGTGTTTCTTGATTCATGTTTTCTTGGGACAATAAATAATTGTTTCAAATATTCACTTGATCGAAGAATGGGAGAGAGAGAAATAGCATTAACAATTTATTACGAGGACTAAACCCAACACGTTTAGCCATATATGTAAGGCTTAGTTTCCCTTGTTGGTATCAAGCAAAACATTTAATTAACAGTAATTAATTGACTCATTGGTTACTTTTTTAATGATTCAAGTCTTGTCTATGTCAATGAATAATCGTAAGAAGTTTCATCTTAATCCGAGATTAGTTGTTGTATTAGTATTCATACTTTTTACAAAACAGACAGACAGACAGACAGAATGAGTTGATTATTGTATAATATTTGTAAAAAGTTAAAATGTTGACACAAAGCAGAAAACAATGTGTGTGTGTGTTTGGATTTGTGTGTGTGCGTGTGTGTGTGTGTGTGGATGTTTTATTTGTGAGTTATCTATTGTTGACTTTAATGGCACATTTGTTGTCAATTAACTGGTAGCTTGAATAGACATTCATTAACCATTGTGTCAAACTATGACACTTGGCATCAGAAGAAAATAGATTCTCATCGTATTAACTTGAGAGACTCGGATGGCTTAATACAATGCTGATATTTCAATGAAGACTTTAAGGGATCTCCAGTTATTGTACCATCTTAAACTACATTAAGATTCATTTCATTTTTTAAATAGCACTACCGACATTTCTCAAATGTAGATTATATTATATAATAAATTCAGATGCAGCTTTAGCAGCACGAGGGGCCCTGTTCAGTCTTGTAACAAGACTACGAATATTAGTAAAAATGGGCTGACAGGGACAAAGAGTTCTTTTTCACCTTGGGCCACCCTAAGGCGCATGCCTGGTTCGCTAGGCCCACTTGCCCTCTCCCCCCCCCCCTACTAAGGTTGTATCTGATTATAACAAGTTTTAACTCTTTCTCTCCTAATTGACGATATCAACGTTGATTCCAACAGAATGTGGTAAATAATTACGGAGAGAAAGAGTTAAAAAAGGAAAAGACTTTGCGATTTATGAACGCTGATGATGTACAGCACATCTGTTTCTATGGCCCAACGATTAACTAGGATGGTATGTGGCCAGCACAATGACCAACGGCATCTACTTTTCCAGGTACATTTTAGAGTTGTTGACATCATGGGCGTCGAACTTGAGATCTCTTTAATCGGATGCTAAGCGTCTTATCACTCGGCCATCATACAATTCTTTTCTACTTCTACAGAGAAATAAGGGCGAGATTGAGAGTTGAATAACTTTATATCAACTCAAGGAGTGAGAACCCTTGAAATTAAAACACCTGCAAAACCTGTATGTATTTATTTACAGATTCACATGTTCCTGTGGAGCCTGGCAGAAGGCTTGTTGAGAACCAGATTACAGAATAATGAAAACAGAAAGCCATGGACGCAGGAAATGATGACGTAAATACAAATTGTGTATTTACTTTGTCTGGCGTAGAATGTAGCTATTTTAAATTATTTGTATGCAGAGGGGGAAATAATCATTAACCATGGAGTACTGGAGAAACGTTATTAGCATAGAACAGAGCATATGCGGATTAGGAAATATAAAACTATGATTAAATATAAACAAAAGAAATGAACAGTGTTTTTATTTTGTTCCTTTTTTAGATCTGATATTTTCTTTTAGTCTTCGCTATTATTGAATGTTTGGTGGCAGAGTGGTATAGCGCTTGGCTTCAGAACCGTGATGTCTCGGGTTAAAATCTCGTCAGAGACAAGGGGATTTGGGATTCATTTAGAAAAGTAAAGGCGGTTGGTCATTGTGCTGGCCATATGACACCATCGGAAATTATAAAACAGATGATTTGTATATCATCTGCCCTATAGATTGTAAGGTCGAAAATAGATAACTTGCTATTATTATCAAAGATAATTTCCTTTGGTTTTTCTATTTTGAAAATTGGGGTAGGGTTAGGGTAGGTTAATAAAAGAACAAATAAACTCCTCAGTTTGTCCACTAGTAGTAAATTATTTTTCAAAAAAAGTAGTTTTAGAGAATGCAACAAAGCAGATGTCTTGTAACGGGCCCGATTTTTTACATCTAAAGACACTTCGACCATCAAAAGTCTTTCTTTTTTTTACACCCTTAAAAATATACGCCTTAGTGGGCGCCGCGGGCGGGGTAGCTGGAAGCTGCCGCTTTCCCCTCTCCTACATAGTTGTGGTGCGCCCTTCAATATAATAAGAGCTGCTATACAGTGTTAGTGAAAAAAAAATTCCTAGAAATGGCTGACTTCCGAAATGAAATGGAAGCTGGATCGATTGCAGACGACTAGAAAAGGTTTTGAAATAAACCGGAAATGAGGCTTCGGTTAGCAATGTGTAGCAGATGTGAACAATTAATTTTTAAAATATTGGATAAACTGAAGATTTAATTAATAATCTTACACAATCCAGCATTCGATAAAAATCATATGTCTACTTCCATCATTGTTTCCTGCTTATTTTTATACATTTTGATAAATGGAATTGAATAGAAAGAAATTAATAATAATAATATGATCTTCTCTCTCCTAATCAGGCGTTCTGTAATTTAAGGTAAGGTAAGTTAAGATAATGCGAGGATAGTATCAAAGAATGGGACTGGCGTGTCATTGAAAGAGATTCTAGTCAAGGAAAAAAGACAGAGGGGAATAGAGAAAGACGGTCGATGGATCAGTGTTGGTGCCCCAACGTTCCAAAGAAGAAGGTGAAAGTTGTATTACCACCAGGTAGAACGACCCACTTTTGGCTAACAAATAACCAGCTTGTTGATAGGTATTAGATAGTACGTACTAGATCTCAACGTTTGTACCCACTCTGTACTCTTAATTAAAAAAACAAATCAAAGGGCAGACAAAAAAGGGAAAATACACTCCCTTTAATTAAATGTCTGATCTCAGAAAGAAGAAAACAAAACACGACAGTGAGAGAAGAGAAAACGTTTTGAAATAAAGAAGAACTCCGAGCCAGGAGAGAGGGTGTGGTTTTAGTAGTCCGGCAGAAAGAAATTAAGGATTTAGATCTAAGAAGCTGCAATCTAATTAAGTTTTCTTTTTAAAGAGTCAAACTAAATGGGAGTCTCTAATGTGAACCACTAGATGTATCATCACAAATATGTATTTCTAATTAATTAAATAACACTTTTTTTTAATCCAAAACACTTCTCATCACAAACACAGTCGCGTACACACACACACACACACACACATTTTAAAGGCTATTCCTCCTTTATGAGGCTGATGACTGATGACTATATATAACTTATATAGTCACTTGTCTTGACTATTGAATAATACATATAATGTATAAAAGTTGTAAAAAAATTCTAATCTCCCGACCCTCCAGAACAAAATTTGGTTACGCCCATTATAAATCTACTAAAAGAATCGACTATTAAAATAGATACAGACATGGATACATTAAAGCCAGTAGTCTCTCGACTAAAATACGTGATCTCGTTAGAGATTTCGTATTAATATTGTCTAAATTGTGTGAGTGTTACATAAATATTTATGTTGTCACAAATTAATGCTAGCAGTCAAACTCATGATCATCACACAAGACGGTGTGCACTATTTTCTTAAACGGCAATTTATGTATTCAACTCTTTATAGAGAACTCACCCGGAAATTCCCACTGACCTGTGCTCATAATAGACATAATTGAATTTTAAGATGATTATATTTTGAAAAATATAACGATCAAAACCAGATGTTTCACTAAGTGACCAATTAGATACCGTGGTATCTTTTTTTCGCCCAAAGATATAGATAATCTGTTAAATTTCTAGGAAAATTGTTAGAGCCGTTTTCGAGATCCGTGCCGAATTTTTTTATATGCTGCCTACGTTTTTTCACTCTTAAACCAAAACCACGCAAAACTTATTCTTCCTGGTAGCAATGTCAATTTCAAAGTTTAATGTGCAGGCCAAGATGAGAGACTATGGTCTATCTGGTTCATCAAGTTATAAAAAAGAGAAGCTGGTATTCTTGGTGGTAGT
>JADKLZ010070190.1:0-14132 GCA_021533235.1 Biomphalaria straminea | reverse complement strand
TCTTACTCCCATAATGCAGCATACCCTTTCAACTTTCTTACTCCCATGATGCAGCATACCCTTACAACTTTCTTACTCCCATGATGCAGCATACCCTTTCAACTTTCTTACTCCCATAATGCAGCATACCCTTTCAACTTTCTTACTCCCATAATGTAGCATACCCTATCAACTTTCTTACTCCCATAATGCAGCATACCCTTTCAACTTTCTTACTCCCATAATGCAGCATACCCTATCAACTTTCTTACTCCCATAATGCAGCATACCCTATCAACTTTCTTACTCCCATAATGCAGCATACCCTATCAACTTTCTTACTCCCATAATGCAGCATCCCCTATTAAAGTGGTAGGAAGATATTGTTGCTCTTAACCTGTTCACAAACATGCACAAAATACGAGCCATTGCGTCATTCTTCTCTAAAGCTTTTAAAAGAAGCTGAGCCTCTCTAAGCCTCACTCAAGGCCTCACTCAAAACATAGAATTAGATAACAGTAAATACAACTGTTTGAAAAAATAAAAACGTAGAAAGCAGATCTCCAAAGACGTCTTCCAGGGCCTTGTGACGCGAGACAAAGACGTAATAGGCCTACAATACAGTGACATTTCGAGATTTATAAGATGTGTATTATATCTTCCATGCGGCCACGTAACAATAACACATGTAACATTCCGAGGTGTTGGAGACATGAAGAGAACAGAATAAAACAGTAATAAAAGTCACGTTGCGCAGTTTAAATACAGACCGGATTTTAAAACTTGAAAAAAAAAAAGAAACGTTTGATACCTTGACAAATTACATCTAACAATAGAACTGAATATATTTATCTATATATCTATATATATCTATATCTATATATATATCTATATCTATATATATATCTATATCTATATCTATATCTATATCTATATCTATATCTATATATATATATATATATATATATATATATATATATAGCCTAACATCGTCAATATGATGGCTTGCATGCATTGTTATACCTTATTACATATACACGAAAAGCTCAGTTCTCTTCACTGACTTCACGTTTATGTGGCGGCGTAAGTAAAGTAAAGTGTCCCCTTGAGACCTATGGGGCAGATGATGTTAAGGACATCTGTTTCTTTGGCCAACGGTCTACGAGCAAGGTGTTATGTGGCTAACATAACGACCAACCGCCTTTACTTTCCCCAACTAAAGTCAGGTACCCATTAAAGTTGGGTGGACTCAGGGGCGCCCTAAAAATCCCAAAATTCATCGGGATTCGAACCCAGGACCTCATTTTCGGAAGCCAAGCGCTTAACCATTCGACCACCGCGCCCCCAGATGTGGTGACGTAAACCTGCAGTATGATCTGTTAGATTTGCCTTTTTTTTTTGTAATTATGACCTAGAGTTGAATGGTGCTCAATAACAACATATGATTTATAAAATAGGTAAATGAGCAGCACTAATGTGTTGGCCAGCGAGAATGAAATCTGAGACATTGTATTTTTTTTATTTATTTCCAACTGTTCCCCTTTCTATATTCAATGGAGGTTTTCATGAGAAACTAAACAAGGTCTAGGATGCTCAATTTAACTTCAAAAATTGCCAACTCAATAAAAGTTACAAATAGAAGCGCTTAAAATGTTAGTTCAGCGACGCCAGAATACATGAATATGAAAATATGTAATTTCCAAGAAACATAACTTATCAACCCCCTTTTTTTTTGTGTACACCGGAAACACCAACAAGCTTTTCTATTTATAAGTTTTCCGCCATGTTAGAAACTCTCTCCACTACCAATACATAAGCAACCGTGTGATTGAATAAAAACCAAGTAGATTTCTCGTTGGGCCTACTGTTGCTACAACAACAACAACAGTATATGCCTGTAGTACTTGGCAACTAATCGATAGGCCGATGATTTACATAATTCAGTGTGAAGTATCTAATGACTTAACGGGTACACAGTAGGCATCCACACTTATGCAAACAACATTGCGTACTCACCAGCATAGGTAAATGTTATGAGCTTAGTTCGTTCCAGGGGTGGCGCCCACCTCCCCCATATGGTATGCATGGCTGGAAATGTCATGCCCTGGAATATTAGCGTCAATATTCATATAAAATTATCTAATGACCTTTGACAAATGTAAGCTAAATAAACTAAGACATGAGATATAAAAAGATAACGACTTCGAGCCATTCTAAGGCTATAGATGCAACCATCTTACAAACTAACACACACACAAAAACTGATACAAAACCATTAATTCAAATAAATCTAACTAGAGACTGAAGTTAAGGGTCTAATTTAGATTGATCTATTCAGCTCATTTCTGTACACAACAGCTCAACACGTTGGTAGTCATAGCAACACAATAAATGATTTATATCAGTGGCAAAGGCACCAGAAATATCTTCCATACAAATGTCACATGTAGCAGCCCAGGAGAAAAAAATCGTTCAATTGTATGAAACAGAGTCTTTTTAGCTTCTGTGGGCTGATGTATCGAGAAGGCGGATAGAAATTCATTATGGGTAGTAGTTTAGATATCATTATGGAAGTAACTGTTTGTTGCAGCTTGTGTTTGAAGTCTTGTTAACTGGTGTGCTAAGTAGGCTTATTCACATTTGGATGGATGGATAGATGGATGAATATAAGTATATGGAGGCTTAATGGCTGAGTGTCAAAGCACTTGGCTTCCAAACCGTGGAGTTCCGAGTTCGAATGCTGATAAAACTTTTTTTTGTTACAATCTTGGGATCTTCAGGGCGCCATTAAGCCCAACCAGCTCTGTTATTAGTTGGGGAAAAGTAACGGCTGTTAGTCGTTGTGCTAGCCACATGACACCCTCGTGTCATGAATTTGCATCATCTGCCACACAAATCGCAACGTCTGATAGAGAAGCTTTTACTTTTTTCTACAATAGGTGGATATATAAGTATTACACAATAACTTACCGTAGCCACGCCGAGTACCACACGTACCGCTATAAGAGCGATGTAGCTGAAGTTGGACATCAGTGGGGTCAGGACAGTCGCCACAGAGGACACCATCATGGTGACAGCGTACACCCACTTGCCGCCGAACTTGGTGGCTATCCATCCTGCCGGCACTTGACCAATTAGATAGCCCCAAAAGAAGGAACCAAGAATGGTCCCCTGGGTGGTTTTATCCCAATCAAGATAGCCGCCCTGTTACAGATGGAAGTTTGACATTTTGTTAAGTTGTTATTCACTTTATAAAAGTTAAGGGTATTGATCAGAGCAGGGCAGGACTTAGGCCACTGCAACCTATGTGGTCGCAGCGGGTTACGCACTTTCATAGGCCCCGCTCTAATTCTAGGTGTAGCTTATCTAATAAAACATCATAATATATACTAGTCGACCCACGGCGTAGCATACGCCGCTTTTTTGCTTCGCCGGCCTTAGGCCACTGTGGTCTATGCGACCGAAGCGCCTCACCCCACTTTCGCTAAGTCTAGGTGTAAATTATTATATATAGAGAGAAGATAATTGCAAGTTTTCCGCGGCTTCCTGACTGGGTCCCCGCACAATCCATTTCGCATAGGGCCCGTAGATGCTAGGACAGGCCCTGGATCAGAGGCACTTAGATGTGCAAGTAAATCAATGACTGCACTCATGTCAAGTTCCATAACGCGAACATTGACTTGAGCCTGGTGTTACGGAATGTATGCCACGTGCGTGTTTATGATGCAACCGTGAGGAAAGAAGAGCGGATGTTTTGGGTTGTGTACACTGAGGTGGTAGTCTGTCGTAATTCAAAGTAATAAAAACTGTACACGTTGTAGAAAGGGGAGACAAGCAAGAGGCGTTGGACAGAAGAGATGTATAAATTTTAGTGAGTTCTGTTTTGTTTACATTATCCTTGAACTAGTGTTTCTACTCTCAAGTTTGATCGGTGTATATGTATCATACAAGTTTTATTCTGTTTTGTATTCAAAAACAGTCTGTTCAAGTTTATTTGAAGTTCAATACTAAGAATTGAATACGCCTACATCGGGTTAGTTGTACTAGATATTATGAGCTACCAACCAACGCCCGAGTCTTAACACCCAAAAGCCTACTGTTATTAAACGAACATTTACAAAACTCTTTTTAAAAAATCCATCGTTCATTAACAGAACCTTAACACTAACCTATATAGGAGGATACATTAATTCAATTGTGTAAGAGCACTCCATATAAATTGCTATACTTATACCGAATTCAATGTTTGTCCAACTAGCTTTTGTACAAATTAGTATCAGGAGTTCACAATATTGGAAATGTTAAGCATACTATTTATATACAACGGATTAATGTTTCCCATTTAAACCAATAATCAACTAGCCGGATATGACCCGCGCATGCGGGCCTTAATTTAAGTATTACTAATCTAGTGGGCTGGATTTAGATCTATGTCATACATGGCGATAGTTCGCTTAACATTTTGTTTTATTTTGCTAGGAAAATGAAAGTAGAGTGTGAAAATGGATGTAGGTTACGAGTTTAGCTGATATATTAATATCAACGGGTTTACTTGTAAAAAAGTTTCATACTTTAATCGTGATAAAATTAGGTATTTTATTTTTATTTTCGGGGCCTTCCGTTTGTAAGAGGAACATTAAACATACACTACAGTCACCGCCATGATGTAAGGAACATTTATGCCAAGTTTTATCAAGATTAGTAACACGGTTTTGATTGCTATGCGAGCCATACATACATACATAACTCCTTAAATTCTAATTTATATATTAGATACAAATGAGAGTGTTAGAATTTCAGAAAAAATTAAAAACAACTTAAGATTAAGTTCTAACTCAATCAAATGAATGGCAGGGCCAAGTTAGAAGTCACTAGCATAAACACAAGCAGGCTAAACTTTTAAGGTCAGACATCTTACCAAAGGGTTCTGATCTTCACTCGTCTCGTTTCTGTAAGCGCCAACACCGCATTCGGAGGACTGTTCAGTGTCGTTGGTGTCAGTCCTGCTCTGGTTCACCATGCAAACTATGGCCACGCTCAGGTTCACACGGACTGCGTATACGTTGATGAAGCCCAGGAAGCCAATGAAAGCAAGCCCAAGCCTTGACGAAAACCAGAATGGAACTGTCGGAAATAAGGACACATTGTAGAGTATTATAAAATAGTTTATAAAAGGCCAATAGGGTTTGTTGCTGAACATAAAAAAATTATATATGTGTCAGACGCGAATAGCCCAATTTTTCTGTAAAGGAAATTACAAAAGTTATTTCTTCTATACATAGACATAAATAAATATAGACTGGAAACAGGAAGTAAATTTATGTAACTTGAAAAAATGTATATCCATTGTATTCGGATTTCCGAAATCTGTCAATTTGCACGATCTTTAGTCTTAAAGATTAAACAAAACTACACTTCCTCCTTATTTACGCAGCATGGTGTGAAAGAAAAATGGTGTATCCAAATCCGCACTATTTTCATTCACAAAATGGCATAGATAGCATAAATAAATATACACTGGAAAAAAGAAATAAAGGATTCAGTCCTTAACTTTGAATTAGTGAAACTAGGGATTTTTTCAGCAGGATTTTCAAATAAGCTAAAATTTAAAAAAAAAAGTTTCAGAACAAAAAATAAACATTATGATTAATTGACATTACAGTCACGCTAAGAGATAAAAAAAAAAACACAATAGTGAAAATATTGCAATGCTTATATAGGTTATGGCTGAAATAGATATGAATACTTAACTTTTATACTGCTCATGCTGTATAGTACCATAGTACACTAATTTGCAAATCACAAATGTTCCCTTCATAAAAATATCTTATTGGCCAGTCTATACTTATTTATGTCTATGCTTCTATATTATATTCAACCACAGACCTATATATACTACAATAAATTTAGGTTTTTGATTTCTAGTTACGATTTATTTAGGTAGGTGTTGTTTTACTATTACATACCAAGTATTAGAGTTTAGAAAAACCCAGTTATGTTTCTTCTGCCATACTATTATAGCTAATACCGCATATCATCTCTCTGTTAGTAGGCCCTATATTTAGATCTATAATATAATTGTAGTCTAGATCTATATATAAAATCGAATAGATCTAGTAATAGTATAGATTCTATCTTGAGACTAGAGTGCCTATGCTATTCCTATAGACTATAGTCATTTTTGTATTAGAATAAAGTATAGATATTAATAAAGACTAAAGTTTATTAATTATTAGATATAGACATAGGACATAGGCCTAGATCTAATAATTTAGGCTACCTAATACATTTACCATAATCTATACTTAATGTACTTGACTAGATCTATAGATCTATCTATAATTTAGTCAATCTAGATATAGGCTATGCAATATTCATTATAATACTTCTACTTATTTAATAAGTTAGTACTTATAGACTTAGATTTATTATAGTTTATTAATAGATTTACTTTTCAATGCCTAGACCTAATAATAAAATCGCTAATGATTTCTAATGACTGATTTTTTTATAGTAATAGGCCTAGCTACTAGATCTAGACTTTACTTAAATCTAGTCTAAAATAATGACTGTCTAAGACTCGAGATGATTGAGACTTTCACATACAGATGTTGTTAGTAATACGGTTAATAATGTCGGCTGAGAGTAAACTGTATACAAAGTATTCATATATAAAATTCTTTTTTTTTTTCTGCAAAAAAAAATAGGTGCCGGTACTCATGATAGATTGCCTAACTTTCAACTACTAATAAATTAACAATTAACGTTGAAACACTAGAAAAGTAATAATTTTTCCCGACATTGAAAATAGGTGCCGGTACAAGTACCGTTGCGTATCATCACAAAAATATATGTATATCTCAATCTTCTTTCATTTACATTTTTTGCGGGGTTATTGCTATTTAATACATTGATACTGGATCGATTTATATAGGGCCTAAGTATACAAGCAGGATCTCAAGCAATGGATAAATTTATTCTTTAAATACAAAGTTTTATGGAAGAGGCAATCATGGGCGCCCTATGTTCCACGAGGAACCCAAAGGAATGATGATGATGAGGGGGTGTCAGATATGTTAGTCGTGACGATTTGTTTATATTTCCACATAGATTTAGTTATTATGAATGTCACAAGGTCGACTTTGATAGACTTTCTGTATGGTGATTTAACAGAAGGCAGGAGATCCGCTGGTCGTCCACTGCTAAGGTTTACTGATTTATGCAAACGCGACATAAACCTAATCAAAGTCGGCACTAAAAGCTGGGAAAAAGATGCACTAAATAGATCCACAAGAAGAGCGAGCATTAAAGGAAAGTCCTGGATTGCAGTTGCAGATGTCATGCACAACAGTAGTAGAAATAATGGTGAAAGTTCAAAGGATTGGTCTCTGTAGTCAAACAAGAAATTGCAAAGAACAAAAATAATTTAAAGTTTAAAATCACTACAATTTTTTTTTCAAAATTTATTTTGTGTATGAAATTGTGTATCGGAAAATGACGGGTACTTGAAATAAGCTAGTCCTAAAAAAACAACACAGATCTTGGGTAAAATACTTATCAAGTATAGTACTGTAAATGTGTAGTTTCCCGCGCTATTTTAAACTCTTCTTCTTTTTATAGCCTCTATCTGATTTGATCCCAACCACCCGTATTTTTGTGCAGAATATTTTTCTCTATCAGGCACACTTAAAATTATAGCATAATACTGTCAATTTAATTTAAAAAGAGAACTGAAAAATGCAAAGTTATATAGGGAAAAAAGCCACTTCCGGCCGAATTGTTTTTAAAAAAGAAACGAAACGGACTAGTGCTACAAACCCTATTAAGTAAACAAAGTAAGGACGATCATATAAGTTAGAAAATGTGACAAAGGCTTTTTTATGTACTTAATTAAACAATTTTGTGATAAGTGATTAAAAGTTTCCATTGTCGCCAATACCAAAGAAAGTTGTTTTGCTACCCAATTATTGTCGAAACGTTATAAGATAAAAAAAATAGCACACAAAAAATACACTTACCTTATTAATTATGGATTACTAATAGCCAATGAAGATAAAGTAATCGCAATAACATGTATCTAGATATTTATAGAATCTATTATCAGATAGCAAATTATACACAAAATGAGGCAAAACTGAACATTTCAGGCTCTTTGGTAAAATGTTCCATTTCAGAACATTCACTGTGAATTTGGTTTAATTGATGTCCTTTAATCTATATATTCACTGCGAAGCTTAAACCGCTAGCTACTGTAACAAAATACATACTACCATAATCGAGACATAATTCCATTCATGCATTATTTAATTAGATGAATATGAAATGCAATTATGCTTGCAGAGTCTTGTTTAAAATGAAAGCTTTTAAATTGAAGATCTTAATGTTCATAACAGAGTTCAGAGCCATAATACACTTTAATTTATAAGATCCAGTTTATGTGCTGTAGGCAATTACAATTTTTTTAAATACAGAAAGAGAGGGAAAAAAAGAATGGAATATTGAGCAAATAGGTGGCCAGATTAGGAAACACAAAAGAAAAACGATAGAAAATGAAAAGAGGAAGAAACTAATTTTAAAATAAATAAATAAAATAAAACAGTCAAGAGATTCTTGTTGGCAATAAAATAAGAAATCAACTTTTCTTCAAATTGTTTAATACATTTAAATCTAGATCTACATCTGGCCGCTATTTAGTCTAATTTAGATTGTTGTCAAGTGTATAGTGAGAATGTCAATAACACGCGCTATAAAAGTGGTTATTTTTTTATAAATTATAACTAAAACGAAATTCAACATTTGAATCAGTATCCCATTTCATGAGATGGTTAATAAATGGAAAATATATTTTAGAATGATCTATTGATACTTTTTCCATTGTGATGTTAGATAAAAATTGATTGTACCAATGCGCGAATCTATGAATGAAGCTTGAGTTTTTAATGTAGAAGTCAGTGGCCTTTAAAAAAAAAAATGCTTGCATAGATCATTTTAAAAATTAATGTTTCAAAGCGGTTACATCAGAACTTTGAATGATCTAGAATATCATGATGTTCGATTCATTTTCTTTTCTAATTTCTGAGATCTAAACGGGACGGATGGACAGACAGACAGCACAAAACTATTAGCGCAAAACTAATAGCGTCTATTCCTCTTTTGGCGGCCACTAAAAATAGCATTCTCTTTATCACTCCAGAAACCTTTATTTATGGGGGATAGCCTGTGCTGTCAAACACTGGAATCCTTCTGACCTTAAAACCTAGCTTTAACTCTCTCAACCCTAACTGACGATACCAACGTTGATTTGACTTCATTAAATTAAATTAATTTTTGTTTCTATAAACTTTAATTTGTGTTACATAAAAAAGCATGCATTCTTCTTTAATTATACACCTAATAGAACATTTCCTGATGACATTCACACACAAAATATTGAAGTTTAATCATAACAGGGTAGTGAAACGCAAATGAGCAATATGAATAATTTCTTCAAAACGTGGAAAATAATTACGGAGAGAAAGAGTTAACCACAGAAAGCATGAGTAATAGTCAATAGAAAGAATCTATAGGCAGCTACATGTGAAGCAAACATTACAATGGTCTGCTTAATATGCTATAAATCGTTCATTGTGGAATTTTAAAACTAGTGGGGTGGAGTTGACTGAAATAAATGAGCTTCCGTGTTATTTTAAAAGAAAGGAAAAAAATGTGGGTCATAATGGGTTACATGATGCTAACAAACTTGTCACAGACAAGTGTCACTTTTTGTCATCTTTAATTAGAGATATACAGCAACATTTGTAATACATATAAAGGGAAGAAATATTTACACTTAAAATAGTCTGAAATTTATTACCTTTTTTAGAGCCGTCAAGGATTCTTTATGAAAAAGTATACCTCTTTATATACATTTGTTAGTTTACATTGTTCAGTGTTTGTTTTTTCTGCATGTAATTATGGAGAACACAAGTTGTTCTACTTTTTTTTCTAACTCTTAATATGGTGAGTGTTAACGACCGCTTTGTTTTCAAACTTTAACTCTTTCTCTCCGTAATTATTTATTTCAGCTTTGACTGAGTTTTTAATTTTTTTTTATTGCTATTTCACTCGCCTGTTATAATTTAGCTTCAATAACTTTGTTGTTTGTTGTTTGGAAATGTTTCATTAGGTATAGAATTTAAGGGATATGCATGCTCAAAGTCAGGTTTATAAAATTAAACATTAATTTAATGAGATCAAATCAACGATGGTATCGTCAATTAGGAGAGAAATAATTAATTTTTTTTTCTGGTGAAAGGTATGTTCCATATTTTTGATATTATCAAGAGCAGAATAAAAGTGTTACTACAATGTCACGAAATAAATATTAAAATCGATCTTAAGCAATAATATATTATGCTGTTAAAAAGGAGTATTACATGCAACTGAAAGAACCAATGTTTACTGACAATCACTTAAAATTTGCATATCTACTTGAACATCCGTAATTTGTAGTGTTGTCCTGCCATCGTACGCCCATGATGGGTCGCATACATCTTCGGTAAATAAATTGTAGTTACTTTCTGCATAAGACCCATGCCTCATATCTATATAGTAGGGATGAGAGATCTACTACTTGGTAGACATTGATTTTAGCAAGCCGCTAGTGCGATTTATTTCGCCACACTCTCCATTGGAGGCATCCAAAAGCGCAACTTCCCATAGCAACTTCTCTTGAATCTGATACGCCCCGTGCTTTCCAAATATGTAAAGTGGTCTGCCGCGTTGAGGCGTCCGGACCCATCCGACTAAAGGTACTACCGAACGCCAAAAACAATCCATTTTGGTGAGCTGAAAGGTGGTCGGTGATAAAGAGATATCCCCGGGGAAACGCTTTCAAAACCAGCTTAGGCGTCAGCTTGCTTTAAGTGACACAGAAGAGCGCACCTGGCAGCAAGAGGCTTCCGAAGGAAACATCTAGAGATAAATTACTAAGACCAAAAAGGACATCTACTGCCGAGGACAGACGTACACACATACACCAAGTGGAGACATTTGTCTTCAAGACGCAAGGACCAGAAAGGTTTGTAGTCTGACCAGGTTTGTTCAATAAGTAGAACAGTTAGACGTGAGTACTCACCTTTGTCTGAGTTATCAGACTTGACCTTGATATCATCTTTCAGGTCAAAGCTTTCTTTAGCCATGGACTAGAAGAAGAGGGGAAAATAAAAACAAATACATTTTAAACACAAGATTGACATGATCGGAACAGATTTAAGAAAAAGTTTCGGAAATTTTCTACATACCGATTTGTGTAAAATGGTTGATGAATAGTTTCTAAATAACATATTATATTAAATTGTAATGTTAATTTGAATGTTAAAAAGTATAGTACATACGCTGTAATATAAAAGGGGGCACAAAGGCTGAGTGGTTAAGCTCTTGGCTTACAAACCTAGCATCATGGGTTCGAATCTCTGTGAAAACTGGAATTTTGATTTTCGGAATTTTTAGGGAGCCCCTGAGTCCACCCAACTCTACACATATAAAAATGCAAATATATTAAAAATAAATAATTACAAATAGCTAGTTCCATGGTTCATAACATTATTCACGAGAGTAATTAAACAGTTATATACTTTATAGTAAGTACTACTATACATTCATGGTGAAATATTGGATGTAAATACGTGCGCATTGAAGAAAAAAAATCATTAGTAAAATTTCTTCGCTATGTATATATATATATATATACTCAACATTATTCAAAAGGTTCTTTTTTAATAGGATGTAATAATGAGCTTTAGGTCAGGATAATGCGTTTTGCTAACTTCTATTCCCTTGATAAGATCTAGTGTTAGGTGGGCTGTAGCTTTGCCATGTTCTTCTGTTTCTTGGTTGATATTGTTGTTGATAAGATCTGTTAAAGTTAGGACTGAAGCTGTTAAAATTTTTGCTCTGAAAATTTCTTTCATTTCTGTTGTATCTATATGCAAATGGTTGTTGTGACGCTTTTCTTTTCCCTACACTCTGCCTTGGTGTGACCCAAAATGCCACAGAAAAAACATTGAAGGCTCTTGGCATATTTAAATGTATTAGTAGTTCTTGGGTTGTCCTCTGTTGCTGTTGCTGTAAGATTGTACATTTCCATCTTGTCTATTGTGATGTTTAGGTGAGAGTCTTTATATGTAATTAGATTTGATACAAGTTCAGCTTCATTTTTTATTTTTCTCTCCTTCAAGAATGAAAATACTGCATCTGTTACATTTGTCAACACATTCTCAATGAGAAAGAAATCTAAGATCTGCTTGGGGTCTTCTAAATTGCAGTTTGCAAGTTGTAGCCACTTAATCATGTTTTGGCGCATGTCATAAATTATTCTTTTTAGATCTCCACTTTTTGCCAGTTTAATATCCCTAAATAATTTACGGTAATGTTCTTCTGTCTTTCCGAGTCTGGTTTTCACTGTGTTATAATCTTTTCTTTCCTCAGTGCTTAGTGTATCAATAATATTTAATGGTTCACCTCTTAGGTTAGCAAGTAGTTGTTGAGCCATTTGTGCACTATTCATGTTTGCTGTTTGACAGATGTATTCAAACTGAATAATGAAATTTTCTAGTGTGTCTTCTTTGGGGTCGAAGTTTCTGAATTTACTGCGATACTGATGAGAAGATGAAGTTTGATTCGCTGCTTTTTCTTTATTTTCTTTCGCTAAGTTGGCCATTTTCTCCTCATGTTCTTTTAGTTTGATTTCATGTTGACGTTGTTTTTCTAAGCTTTCATATTGGCGTTCTTTTTCTTTCTCCTTGTTTTCTTGCTCTTTCTCTCTAAGAAAACGCTTTTGGCCTAAACCCCACTGTATATGTCAATGTATATATATATATAGGGTGCGTCCCAAAAAATATTATATAAATGTATATAGACAATTTATTTCCCGTTCTACAGTGCTAAATTTCTGGACATGGAAAGCTTAATGTCCAATTGGAAAAATAAATTTGATTAATGAGAGTTATGTTCATACTGGTGGCCTTCAGTATCAATACATTTCTTAGTACGAGTCAACACTGATTCCGTACATCGTACCAAAGTGTCCACTGAGATTTCTGCGCACACCGCCTGAATCTCATTCCACAGTGTGTCCAGGTTACGTGGTTTATGTTTGTATACCTCATGTTTGTGCGCCATTAGAAGAAATCCAGCGGCGTGAGGATTGCAGGAAACTCAATTGGTCCCCTGCGTCCTATCCACTGGCCTGGCACATTGTGATCCAGGTATGCTCGTACGTCCGCTCTTCAAAACTCAAACGCACGTCCGCCATGTTGCAGTTACTTCCTTGCCACTGCTGCAATTTGTTTAAGAAACATGACATTACTTTCTCACAGCAATTTAGCATTGTAGAACGGGAAATAAATTGTCTAGGACAGCTCAAAGTGTGTATACATGTTTTGACGCACCCCGATTATGCATAGGTTTAGGGTTTACTGGGTTAGGGTTAGGGTTTGGAAAAAAAATCGCCCCCTCCACCCCCACCCCCCAATCCAAAGTTCTGGATCCGCTAGTTCTATAAACATACACAAAAAATGTATGAAAGAAACAATTTATTTGCACAATAAAAATGGGAGAACTTTGACAGCTTCTCGTGTTTTTCTTTGCTTTACACCTGGTTCAGACACCTGGTTAAAACACCTGGTTCAGAAACCTGGTTCAGACAGTTGGACCGAATAAGCACGTTCAATTGAAGTCGTTTTTTGCGCCTTCATTTTTTTTTTAGAACTGGTCATTTGGTGCCGGAGTTTTGGCGCAAGACATTTCGGTGCCATAAATATTTTTTTCATATTTCATTAGAATTTCATTATGTCTTTTAAAAAATGATACATATCCATGTCTTGTGTTTGTGTTTGTACATATTTGTTTTATATGAAGAACAAGTGTCCCTTACATTTAGAATTGAAGTTTGTTTTGTATATGTATTAATAAAATAGGCAAATCATTTATTTAAAGTGTTTTTTTTTAGGAGGGGGTGGGGTTGGCGAGAATGCGAAATGTAAATTATATATTTAGTAGAGGGAAAAAATCTATCTATCTATCTATTTATCTTATATTATCTATCTATCTATCTATCTATCTATCTATCTATATCTATCTATCTATCTATTTATCTTATATTATCTATCTAT
>JADKLZ010070189.1:0-11902 GCA_021533235.1 Biomphalaria straminea | reverse complement strand
TGCATTTATCTATCTATCTATTTATCTTATATTATCTATCTATCTATCTATTTATCTTTTATCTATCTATCTATCTATCTATCTATCTAATATCTATCTATCTATCTAATATCTATCTATCTAATAATAAACTAGTAGCGATATTCAGTTTTAGAGTGTCACCCGATGCGGCCAACGTCGGCTATCCTAACGACACGTCACAAGTGTTAATTATACTGCCACATTTGGGAGATGACAGATGACCCCAGGCTGAGGATAGGTTTGTAACAGTATCCTGCTGGTCATCGTGAGTAATTTGATGAAGCCTAATGGATAGTTAGGGATACATTACAATAAGTTGTAGGTTCAACGTCAGGTCTACAACTAGCAGTTGCTTCACCATTTTCCAGTCATAAGAAATTAAATATATAACATAGAGGAGGGTTCGTAGTGGGCGAACTTTTGAGGAATTTATGTAACAAGAACATGATAATTAACATAAACTCGTAGGCGGGCCCTGGTGGTCAGTGATACTCTATACGTGACACAACAATTTCAGCCACACCCAACAGGTATTAGAGGTTTTACCACCTACTGCCTTATAAATGTTTATAAGTTTGTTTTCTCCAGTATGGGAAAACTTTATGCCCTATCAAGAGGAGTATCCAAAACATAGTAACGGGGGCGATTTTTTCACTTTAATTACTAATATATAAAAGAAAAAATAGGGCGCATGTATGTATGTCCCGCATAGAAATCAAAACAGTTTGACCAATCTTGATAAAACTTGGCATTTATGTTCCTTAGATCATGGCAGAGACCGTAGTGTAAGTTCAATGTCCTTGCCACTATAGGAGTGACCTAAAAGTAGACAAAAATACCAAACTACGTCTAAACTTTTGTACAAATCTGGTAAACCCGTTTTCACAGTATTTTATATTTGATATAAACATGTCGGCTGAACGATTAACCAATTTTCACAGTCTACATTTACTTTCGTGGCGAAATAAAAAAAAATGAAGGAAACATTCTCCATGTTTAACAAACCAGTAGATCCATAATACCAAAACTAAGGCTCGCAGGCCGCGGGTCATATCCGGCTGGTATTTTATATATTAAATAAATAAACGCCAAAAAGTGATAATCCATTTTTTTTTAAATCAGAGGTGGTTCGGGGACAGTGTTCGTCCCCTCCAGGAAATAAAAAAACAACCTTCTGTTAAGTCTAAAATATGAATCTCATCGAAGCAGAAGAGTTTGTCTGATGTGTAAGTATGAAATCTCTTTTCATACAATCCCTCTCATTTTCTTGCAAATTCATGGGTGCAACCTGCCTGGGCTCTAACAATTTTCCTTAAAAGTTGACAGTTTATGTAAATATTTGGAAAAATTATTAGGTGGCTGACCATAAAATAAAAAAACTCTGGTTCGACTGTTATAATTTTTTCAGAATTATTAGAGGCTTTCGAAAAGGAAAAAGCTGCTAATCTTTGTATGTGTCTGTTCGTCTGTCACGTTTAGATCGCAAAAAACTAGAAAACATTGAGAATATGATGATTTGGTATTTTATATCTTGCAAATTTCTGGTCCATAGGCTACATTTTTGTTTTCTGAAAGCAACCGTATATTTTTTTAAAATAAATAAGCAATCAGTTTTTTCATAAAATACACAACTATTTAATTAAAAAAAACAGATCTTCAAAATAGGCTACTTATCAGCAGAAATATTTCTTTAGTATTAAAAAACGTATATCTACTCTGTCTGGTAGACATTGTGTGCACGTTATTTATCCCACTTTCCATTCTAGGAGCAAGTTAAAACTTTTTTCATTTATATATTGTCGATGAAAGCACGTGAAGCAACAAATACTTATAATAATTAATTAATTATAAGTAATTAATTTAAAAATGTGTGATAAATAAAAAAGAGAAAGAGGGGGTTATATATTTCAGTATATATATATTGTCTTCGAGTCCGAAGATTAGTGAGGAGTACAGTATTTCCCGTGGCTATGCAGCCCCAGCCGTGACCTACATATTTTTCCACATCCAGGGCAAGCAAAACCATTTTCGCCTAAGCTGGCCTCTGAAGCGTTTCCGTGGGGCGCCACTGTTACGTCGACCACCCTTTAGCTCACCAAAAAAGACTGCCTTTGGAATACGTTTGAGGGCGCGGTGGCTGAGCAGTAAAGCGCTTGGCTTCCGTACTGGAGGTCCCGGGTTCGAATCCTGGTGAAGACTGGGATTTTTATTTCGGGATTTTCGGGCGCCCTTGAGTCCACCCAGCTCTAATGGGTACCTGACATTAGTTGGGGAAAAGTAAAGGCGGTTGGTCTTTGTGCTGGCCACATGACTCCCTCGTTAACCGTGAGCCACAGAATCAGATGACCTTTACATCATCTGCCCTATACACCACAAGGTCTGAAAAGGGAACTTGGCATACGTTCGTCTCCCATACGAGATACGTGCCCAGCCCAGCGTGGCTTTCGGACCATAAGGAGTCCCTCTATACTGTCCATACCGGCGTTCGCAAGACTTCTTGAGCGCTTTCACCAAAGATGCTTGCGCTCCATCATGGACATAGGATTGCAGGACCGCACTACAAGCAGCGATATATATATATATATATATATATATTATATATATATATATATGGCAATAATTGTGTGGTTCTTGGATTATTTCCTTAACATACTCTTTGTTTATTTATTTTGCTTGTTTGTTGTTGTTTTTTTTTTGTTTTTTTTTGTTTATTTAATTGCAATTGCAAATGCAGCACGTAAATCTTATTCCAGATAGCCCCCTCCTCGCCTCAATGCTTAAGTTTTTATTTAAAAAGATAGAAGCATAGCGCACAGAGCAGGCTATAAACATGGACATTGCGCCTTATAAAAGATAGAAGCATAGCGCACAGAGCAGGCTGTAAACATGGACATTGCGCCTTACAAAAGATAGAAGCATAGCGCACAGAGCAGGCTATAAACATGGACATTGCGCCTTACAAAAGATAGAAGCATAGCGCACAGAGCAGGCTATAAACATGGACATTGCGCCTTACAAAAGCAATAGGAAAAGAAACTATTTCCAAACACTGTTAAATGTGTGTGTGTGTGTCTCGTTGTAGACCTCTCAAATAGTGTATGATTGACGTCAAGTATAATAAAAAGTGACGATATGAGTCACTTGTAATTAAAACACTCAGCACAGCCACCAACAAAGGAGCTAGGACGTTGTGGATAATAAATCCTAAAGTTTAATCCACCAAATAGGGACCAGTTCAATGTTGGCTATCACGAACTAATTCCATAGCTAAGCTAAATACGTCTGTACACTTCAAGTTCAAAGTTCTTAGCTTGTCTTTGTTTTTGTCACTTAACTATTTCCGATTATTGTTTTATAACTACCGTTACGTCACTAAAGATTTTCCCATTAACTGTTTCAACCTCTACGCGAAAGTTTTTACAGCAGTGATGTCCAGCTTGACTTGATCTGGGGGCCATTTTAGTTTCCAACACTCGTGGCGCGGGCTATATTAACGAAATGGAAGGCTTACAAAAAAAAACGAAAGGAGATTGACCTGAAACTATCTGATTAGAAACCCAATCATCTAGTACTCACGTTGATAAATGGGATATTGTAAGTTGATTTTTTTTTACTCGTCGGAAAAATGGCTTCAGTTCCCTACTTAAAATGTGAGCGCCTTATAGCTAGCTTTACCACCGACGCATTTACTACGTGTCTATTTAGTAAATATTTACATCAATCATCCAATCTCTAGACGTATTTTAACGATCTTTTATTAGCGGTTAAAATCAAGAGTGCCGCCATATTTGTTTATAATGCCGTTTATATGTTTTGTTTCGTTTCTCAAAACAGCCAAACATGTTGACTTATTTTCAAGTTCCATAAAAAAAGTAAAGATGAGTTCACTTTTCCTGGTAGATTTTATATTCAGAGTCCCAGTTCATGAATACAAATGCTGCTGAAAGACATATTACCAATCCATCGGAGAAAATGTTAGGCCTCTAACGTAGGTAATTATACTATTTTCAAACTTTTTTTTTCTTTGGAGGAAGGATTTTCCACACTTAGTGCTGAAGTTTCAGCGGACCGGATCAAATTATTCATTGTACCATTAGATCAAGTAGAATTGGATATATTCAGGGGCGGACTGGCTATATGGGCAACCGGGCAAATGCCCGGTGGGCCGGTATCAAATGGGCCGGTCAGACCGCGACCAAAGAAAAAAAAATTCAATACAGACAACTTTTAAAAAAAAAAAAGTGACAGCAGTAAGAAACAAAGGCCCGAACACGTTTTTTCTTTTTTTTTTATTTTATTATTATTACAATTACTTTAGTTTGAAATTCGACTAGAATAAAAAAAACAATACACTATAGGGGGGCTACACTGTACGTATTATCATTTGCAAAACGTTAGACCAAACTTTCTGCGCAAGCGGCATGGACTTCAACACTGCTTTGATGTCTCCGAGGTTGTGTTTGGCCTCATCATTTTGCTGGTCGGCATGGACCTTTGATATATGGAACTCCCATTTTTTTGCTCCTTTCCTCCCCCGTCTTTTGATGGTTCCATTGAAAGTTAACGACAAAGGGGGATGAGATAGGTTAAGTTAGAAAGCACTGATATAACGAACCAAAAAAAAAAAAATAAGGCGCGACAATTAGCTCTTTAACAATACTTAATAGAGATTCACAATAACACATGCACACAGTGTCGTACAGCCGCGAAATTGAAAGCCACCCAACTTTTTCACAGCTCAATTTGTGTATAAAAGTTCTACTTTCTGCGATTTGAATAGAAAAGTAAGGTTCTTTTTGCTTATTTTTAATAACATAGATTATAGATCTAAAATTAGTAAAAAAATACTACACTTGAGGGTTACAAAAAAAAATATTTAATTAAAAAATAAATCTAGATCTAAATCAATTCGTTACACCATAATAATTGATGGCAAACGTATGCTTAATATAAAGTCATTAATGATGGAAATTATTACAATAATTACAAAAATTTATATAGCGCTGTCACATCCGATATTAAATGAAAGGAGACTTAGATTTATAAATAATGGTTCATGATATATTCATTCATATTCAAATTATACAATTCTACGAATGCAGACATACAGTTTTCGATGCATTATACAACTTTATATATTTTGTAGAGATTTAGACTTAGGCCTACACCTATCATATAACATATGGTCGTAGCCGGGATGGGAGGAGTTCAAACCATCACATGCCTCAGACCTCATTGTCTGAAAGGGAAACTTTGTTTACTGCCCCAGTGCAGCCAACTTAAAAAACTACAGTCACCAAATTTCATGAGCGTAGCCAAATTGGGTTTTGTGGTTTCCCTCCCCCTTACAATACAAAAACTAAATCATTTTAACATTTTCTACCAGTCGCTGGACTCAAGTGAATAGCAGATTTGGTTTTTGAATTTTTTTAGTGGAAGAGTAGCAGTCTAATAGCACTGTTGATATCTCAGAATATGCATTTTTTAAAGTTTAAAATAACGGAAATTGTGCTAGGCTCCGAGGCTTCGCCCCGTGCCCCTCCGGCAGTTCCTCGGACTCCCTAGCCGTCTCTTGGCGGTGTGTACTGTCTAGAGCAGTGATGCTCGAAATACGGCCCGCGGGTCAGATTCGGCCCACTACGTGGTTCCATTCGGCCCGCGAAAACGTCGGCACAAAGTGTAAATACTACTTCCAAACGAAAAAAAAGGTTGAAAAAATGTATCGTATCTGTACCTAGTTTTGGGCCCTCATTTCTCTGGTGGATTGGTATCATGATCTTTAACATTTGTGTCTTTGTGAATTGGAACTCTGAATGTAGAATCTACCAGGAAACCTATCTTTACTCTTTTTTTGTTGTTGTTGTTGTTGTTGAACATGATAATAAAACAACACATTAATTTTTATAAAGAAAGAATGGTTGTCTAATAAAACAACATAAAAACAGTATTATAAAATAAATATAGCGTCGTTCTTAGTTTTTGTCGCGAATAGAAAAATTGTCAAACTAAGCCTATAGGGAGGATCCATGGAATTTATTTTACCAAAAGAGTCCGCAAAATTAGTCGTTGTTAGAACTACTTACACTGTTGCATATATTGTAAGTAAAGAAATGTGGTTATTTTCTGACGCGTAAAAATATATAACTGTCTAAAAACCTATTAATTAAGTATTTAACCCATATGTTTCTACCTAAATAGTTTCAGAACAATTTCAATTTGTTTTTGTAACTTTTCGGTCATGTGGCCCGCAAGACGCAAGATATAGTGTGGTAGGGGGACTCCCCCCCCCCCCCAAAAAAAAAAATATATGACATGCCATTTGTGGGCCGGTTTATATGGTAATGCCCGGGCCGATTTTGATACCCAGTCCGCCCCTGGATATATTCATTTTTTAAGGATCAAAACTTATTATACAGTGTTTCATGCAGAGGCGTGTATTCCTTGTACATGGGCGGGGTAATTCTAACTGTTAAATAATCTCTTTATTTTTGTGTTATTTCCCATTTTGGTTGCTCACTTACGATAAAAAGCTGCTATTCATTCTGTGACATCCGCCTCTCTGTCTGTCACGTTTAGATATAAAAAACTAGAAAAGCTATAGAATTGAAAAACTAATTTCTCCTTTTGGCAATTAAAAAAGTAAATGTTATATAAGTAAACAAATCTCAATATCGATAATAGGTTCACTATAGGTTTCAAGTAAAAACAACGATTTAAGATTGTTTGAAATCGCTTTTCCGTTAAAATCACAATCAATTTTCTTGTTTAAAGTTCTAGTTAGTTGCATTATTGTTGAAAAGTTTTACAGTTGGTTTTCAAGGGAGAAACAATACAAAATGGTACCGGTAATCTAAAATAGCTTTTCTGACTTGTTTTACATTCAGTTTTCTTGCCAAAAATATTTAGTTTTAGGTTTAAAAAAGTTTTTTTTTTAATTTTATTACTTTAGACCAGTGGTTCCCAAAGTGGAGTCTCGTACCTCCAGGGGTATGGGAAGACTTCAAAGAGGTACGCGTTACACGTCATTATCTAAAAAAATACGTATTTAGAATCTTCTGTTCATCAATTAAATTAATTATTAGTTAGTTTAAAGTCTTTTATTCTGATATTATTTTATTTCATATTTTATCCCAAACGTCATACTGTATCACTTTACACCAGTGATGCCAGCCTAATTCGACCTGCGGGTCATTTTAATTTCCGACACTTGTGTCGCGGGCCACATGACGAAAAGATACAAAAACGTAATGAAATAGAACTGAAACTAAAACCCGTGGATCTAACACTTACATTCATTAGTGAGATGTTTGAAGTTGATCTTCTTTTCTGTCCTTCGGAAAAAATGGCTTCATTTCGCTACTTCAAATGTGAGCAACATTATATCTAGCTTAACCACAGACTCAGTTTTTTATCTTTTTTTGACAACTATTAAATCCTTCTATCTCTAGGCATAGGTAACAATAGAACAAGAATTCTGTCATATTTGTTTGTTGTTTCTATTAACCAACCACACTTTCTTTAATAATAAAATCTATTAGCTTATTATCACGTTCCATAAGACAGTAAAGAACCGTTCACCTTTCCTGTTAGATTATACATCTACTCCATCTAGTCTAGTTTGGGCCCTACCGTACTTAAAATAACTATCAAACTTTTTAAAGAAGGAATTTTCTACTTTCTACTATTTGTGCCGTCGTTTCGGCGGGCCGGATTTAACAATTTGCTGGCCGAATCTGGCTCACGGGCCGTAATTTGGACATCACTCTCTTTATACTGTACTCTTTAAAAAGAAAAAAAGACCTTCGTTACACACCAAAATATACGTTTCATTTGTGTGATTTTAAAAGTTTTGGATCGTCACGCATTTTAACTCTCTCTAGTACCTGAAATACATTTTATCCTTTTCCAACTTCACATTTATGAAAAGTTGCTTTTTCAGCATTTGCTGATATTAAGTAAACAAAGGAACAGGCTACTAGACGTGGAACAGCAACTCAGATTAAAATAAACAACCAGGGAACCAAAGTATATGATCTGTTATCTCAGCAAATAGATGCAATGACATAGAAAGGGGAGGAAGACAAGACTTACTTAGCGTTGCAAAAATTATAAAAGGGGTACACTTAGGTACAACGTTTGGGAAACACCTCTTTAGACAATCAAAACAAGTTCTTAGTTTGAATATTCCTTGCACAAAGGCAGATCCGGCAAAGGCGCCCCCCCCCCCGTCTGAGGGAAAAATGATTTTAAATCATCAGTTATATTGCATTTGAATCAAAACTAGAGGCCAGGGGACAAAATGTTACAAGCAAAATCTTGCATGCAGTTCAAGTACAATAAAATATATAATGTGGTCGAACGGCCAATACTACGTACTGGTACCTACTTAATGTACTTTGTTTTGTAACAAAAAAAAAGCCTTCAGAAATTGAGATGACGAACCCGTTAGCGTAATGTTGTATGTTAGCGTAATGTTGTATGTTAGCGTAATGTTGTATGTTAACTTAATGTTGTATGTTAACTTAATTTTGTATGTTAGCGTAATGTTGTATGTTAGCGTAATGTTGTATGTTAACTTAATGTTGTATGTTAACTTAATTTTGTATGTTAACGTAATGTTGTATGCTAACGTAACGTTGTATGTTAACTTAATGTATGTTAGCGTAATGTTGTATGGTATAGGTCTGTATAGTCTACGCTTAGGACTCACTGGCCCCCGAATGACACTCGTCCTAGGCCCCGCGTATGACAGTCACCCCGGGCCCCGCTTACGGCTAAGGATACGTCTGAGACTCGGATGGACGATGCCTCTGAGTTTGTGTAATAACACAAACTTTCCCTGAAATCTTGTTTAATCATGTTTTATCAATGAATTTTTTTCTGAATAGTGTCAAAGGGAAAAAAAAAAAGACACATTACTTCAAACGGCTACAACGGGAATATTTCTAGCAATAAAGAACTGTTAAAAGAAAGAAATAGTATAAGATATGACAGACCACCTTTTTTTCTATATTTTAATCATTACTTTTGCTTGAGTTGTCTGTCCTGTATCTGTATAATGATAAATAGCAATTTGTCTACATAAGTTAATCATAAAGTAGGTCAATTATTAGTTCCCTAATATTACTGTAATTAAAAAACAACTCACTTTGTTGTCATCTGCAATATCCAAAACAGAATCTGAAACGTTAATATACATCTAAAAGGCTCTCAGATGCAATGCACACCTTGCGTAAAAACAAAGAACAACTAAGTCATGGCTTTTCAGTTTTTCGCAGAAAGGGAAGAGAGAGAGAGAAAGATAGGATGGGTTAATGAAAGAGTGAGAGACAGAGAGAGAGTGTGAGAGAGAGACAGAGATGGAGACTATATTTAGAAACCCATGGATTTTTTGCTTAAGATTAGAGACACATCGTATAGCTCAAGAGAGAGGGCAGGTGTCAGCACAATATGTGACATCATGGTCATGTCACGCCCCCACCATCTGACACGGTGGATCATGGCCATGTCGCACAACTGACAATGGCGCTTAATTGATGTCATACACTTGTAATTTAGAATGGAAGTTCGAACCGGTGGACACGACAAGATACTTTAAAAATGAAAGAAAGCTTGTATTAAGTGTAATTATATCTATTGTGTAAACCCAAAGGCCCATCAGACTAAGGGATAGGTGAAAGGAATCAATTAGTTTGGATCACTCTAGCAATTAAATTTGTAATAGATCTTGACTAACAAAAATAAATCTGTGCGATTAGAGATATCTGGTTCTTTTTTTTTTTCTATTGATTCTTGTGTTGTCAGGTAAAAGAAATAATTGTGCAAACTTTCAGCTTAATCTGAGATTTGGTGTCGGGGAAATAAAGTGTTCTAACTTTTGGCCAGACAGACAGACACACAGACAGACAAAGTGTGTCCATATGAGTGTTACGTGCGCATGTTAGTGTAAATGAGAAATGGTGCGAATGCGTGTTGAAAGGGGCTAGAGAAGATGGAATCCAGAGACTGGAGTATGTAATCAGAGTTATTATTGATATGTTAGTAATTGTGACTCAACATTAAAGTCTTTATAATCTATCACATATGAGTTTGGTCTTGTATGAGTAAGAGTCTCGTCTGCTTTGTAAAAAGATAGCATCACACAAATGAGGATATAAGGAAAGGATCAAACGGCGATTGGGCCCCACGATGACCTACTGACCACTGCATAAAAAAAAATGTTAACGCAAACTGTAACGTTTTAGCCATATCACAAGGTCGTCGGGGTTCGCAAAGATCTTCCATCGGGGAACAGTACCAGAAAAGAGAAGAAGAGGAAGACCGAGAAAACGATGGACCGGCCTATCACTGAAAGAGATTATTTTAATTAAGAAAAGACATATATGATTTGAGGAAGACTGTTGACAGATCATATGTGGTCCCCCAACGGATTAACAGGTTAAGGAGTAGGTGAAGGTGATGTATGCGTGTGTGTGTGTTTGTGTTTGTGTGTGAGAGAGAGAGAAATAAATTATATTATTAGTATCGTTAGTGTGTTACTAGATGACTATTGAATAACGGGCTTTCCAAATTTATTTAAAACTATAACTATTTTCTGTATTCAATGTTTCAACTATAAATATAACTCAATTTGACTTTTTCTTAAGTATTATCATTATGGAAAGTTCATGACTGCATGCCATACACTAAATTGGAAAATGTCAAGCTGAAAGAACTACATTAAGCCTTGGCGTAATCCACAAAGACCTCTCTCCTGTCTATATCCCAAAATTGAATGACAACGAAACAATTATGCCTTTAAAGTAATCACACAGCATTATAATGGGAGACAACTGATCCATTTCAAAGCAACAGCAGAAACTAGAATAAAGGCACGGCGTTGTTGGGGAAAGCAAACACAATGTAAGATACGATCCGATCTAATACGACATGGAAGGGGGCAATGTCTGAATGATCTAACTGAACAGTGCGACACTGAATGTCATGATGTCAATAAGCTTAACTCAAAGACAGGCAACTAGTCAAGCTTGACGTGAAACAGCCCGTTATCGTGATTAATGGAGAAGTTAGAGTATATCGGTCAATATTTTAATTTAACAATACAAAACCTCTGCATACTTCAGGCTATTGACTGGATTGAACAATATAAAACCTCAGCATACTGCTGGTCAGTGACCGGATCTATTAATATAAAACTCAGAATAACACTGGCCAGTGACTGAATTTAGCAAATCAAAACCATAAAATACTACTGGTCAGCGATTGGATTTAAACAATACAAAACTTCCACATACTACTGGTCAGCGATTGGATTTAACAATACAAAACTTCAACATACTAGTGGTCAGCGATTGGATTTAACAATAAAAAAATTCAACATACTACTGGTCAGCGATTGGATTTAACAATTAAAAACTTCAACATACTACTGGTCAGCGAATGGATTTAATAATAAAAAACTTCAACATATTACTGGTCAGCGATTGGATTTAACAATTAAAAAAACTTCAACATACTACTGGTCAGTGACTGGATAAAAAGAAACGAAAGAGTTCAAGCAACTGATCAGAATCGAATTGAGCTAGTACTAGAAAAGCTCATTGTGTACCTAATAGTTTGTTTAAACCCATGAAGAAAATGTTCAATACAAGTTGTAAACCAATTCGGAACTGGTCAGTGCCAGTTGTAAACAGACTTGGAACTGGTCATTGCCAGATGTAAACAGACTTGCAACTTTGTAAAGTCTACAGTAGTTTATTAATCTGTGACAACAGAACAGGTCAGTGCCAGTTGTAAACAGACTTGGAACTGGTCAGTGCCAGATGTAAACATATTTGGAACTGGTCAGTGCCAGATGTAAAGACTTGGAACTGGTCATTGC
>JADKLZ010070188.1:0-12961 GCA_021533235.1 Biomphalaria straminea | reverse complement strand
TGCATTTATCTATCTATCTATTTATCTTATATTATCTATCTATCTATCTATTTATCTTTTATCTATCTATCTATCTATATTTCTATCTATCTATCTATCTAATATCTATCTATCTAATAATAAACTAGTAGCGATATTCAGTTTTAGAGTGTCACCCGATGAGGCCAACGTCGGCTATCATAACGACACGTCACAAGTGTTAATTATACTGCCACATTTGGGAGATGACAGATGACCCCAGGCTGAGGATAGGTTTGTAACAGTATCCTGCTGGTCATCGTGAGTAATGTGATGAAGCCTAATGGATAGTTAGGGATACATTACAATAAGTTGTAGGTTCAACGTCAGGTCTACAACTAGCAGTTGCTTCACCATTTTCCAGTCATAAGAAATGAAATATATAACATAGAGAGGGTTCGTAGTGGGCGAACTTTTGAGGAATTTATGTAACAAGAACATGATAATTAACATAAACTCGTTGGCGGGCCCTGGTGGTCAGTGATACTCTATACGTGACACAACAATTTCAGCCACACCCAACAGGTATTAGAGGTTTTACCACCTACTGCCTTATAAATGTTTATAAGTTTGTTTTCTCCAGTATGGGAAAACTTTATCAAGAGGAGTATCCAAAACATAGTAACGGGGGCGATTTTTTCACTTTAATTACTAATCTAATATATAAAAGAAAAAGTAGGGCGCATGTATGTATGTCCCGCATAGAAATCAAAACAGTTTGACCAATCTTGATAAAACTTAGCATTTATGTTCCTTAGATAATGGCAGAGACCGTAGTGCAAGTTCAATGTCCTTGCCACTATAGGAGTGCCCTAAAAGTAGACAAAAATACCAAACTACGTCTAAACTTTTGTACAAATCTGGTAAACCCGTTTTCACAGTATTTTATATTTGATATAAACATGTCGGCTGAACGATTAACCAATTTTCACAGTCTACATTTACTTTCGTGGCGAAATAAAAAAAAAATGAAGGAAACATTCTCCATGTTTAACAAACCAGTAGATCCATAATACCAAAACTAAGGCTCGCAGGCCGCGGGTCATATCCGGCTGGTATTTTATATATTAAATAAATAAACGCCAAAAAGTGATAATCCATTTTTTTTTAAATCAGAGGTGGTTCGGGGACAGTGTTCGTCCCCTCCAGGAAATAAAAAAAAACAACCTTCTGTTAAGTCTAAAATATGAATCTCATCGAAGCAGAAGAGTTTGTCTGATTTGTAAGTATGAAATCTCTTTTCATACAATCCCTCTCATTTTCTTGAAAATTCATGGGTGCAACCTGCCTGGGCTCTAACAATTTTCCTTAAAAGTTGACAGTTTATGTTAATATTTGGAAAAATTATTAGGTGGCTGACCATAAAATAAAAAACTCTGGTTCGACTGTTATAATTTTTTCAGAATTATTAGAGGCTTTCGAAAAGGAAAAAGCTGCTAATCTTTGTATGTGTCTGTTCGTCTGTCACGTTTAGATCGCAAAAAACTAGAAAACATTGAGAATATGATGATTTGGTATTTTATATCTTGCAAATTTCTGGTCCGGTGCTTTCCCCCCTGACAAAGCTTTCTGCATGCCGACGGTACAAAGGAGCTTGATTGACCCGGCAGTCACTAAACAGTGCGATCCTAAACGGCTACTACAAACCGCCAGAGATACCATCGCTTCGTACCCGGCCGGAGTGACCACTATCTTCGCGGATGGCTCCGTGAAGACGCTCGAGGGCACTACCAAGGCTGGATATGGGGCGGTGGTGCGACTCTCAGGCAACCCCGAAAGTGTGGAGCTGAGTGGGCCCTGCTGTGGCAAGAGCAGCACCGAAGCTGAACTCGAAGCAATGCTCGCAGCATTGGCGTGGGTAGCGGAAAGAGTTGGGGATGGATCCACGACCCCAGCGGACGTGGTCATCTTTACCGATTCAATCTCTGCCCTCGATGCCCTTGAAGGGCAGCTTGCAGGCGTCGAACGGGTAGAAGCACTCCTCGCAGTGGTGGAGCGCCTTCTGCAGCTCAATGTAAATAGTTTTATACAGTGGGTTCCATCCCATTGTGGTCTGGTCAGTCATCAGAGGGCTGACTTTTTAGCGAAAACCGCGGTAGCAACGAGCACCTTAAATGATGAACCGTACAGTCTTGCGACCGTACGATCCCTAGCCGACAACAGATTGTTGGCACAGTGGTACGCTAGCTGGGACGCTTCCGATAAAGGCCGAGAGCTTCACAAGCAATTGAGTAGACCAGACCGAAAGGACGCATGGTGGACGCTCTGCCGTGCGGAACAGGCAGTCCTAGCCCAGTTCCGAGTCGGACACTGTCCAATAGGCGCGTACTTTGGACGGTGGAGGGAGAACTACGACACACGGTGCCGCCATTGCTTCGAGGACGATGAGACAATAGAGCACATTCTCTACGAATGTCGCGCTCTGCAAGACGAACGATCGGGACAAGGTAATGAGAGAGAGAGAACTGGTCCATGTGTGGCAAAGGGTCTGTCCTTGTACGAGGATAAGGCGACCCTACAACTCACTGCACGCTTCCTCTTCCGTGCTCTAAGGGAGTAATCTCAGCACGGTTTATTTCAAATGGGGTATCTGATTCGGTCCATAGGCTACATTTTTGTTTTCTGAAAGCAACCGTATATTTTTTTAAATTAAATAAGCAATCAGTTTTTTCATAAAATACACAACTATTTAATTTAAAAAAAAAACAGATCTTCAAAATAGGCTACTTATCAGCAGAAATATTTCTTTAGTATTAAAAAACGTATATCTACTCTGTCTGGTAGACATTGTGTGCACGTTATTTATCCCACTTTCCATTCTAGGAGCAAGTTAAAACTTTTTTCATTTATATATTGTCGATGAAAGCACGTGAAGCAACAAATACTTATAATAATTAATTAATTATAAGTAATTAATTTAAAAATGTGTGATAAATAAAAAAGAGAAAGAGGGGGTTATATATTTCAGTATATATATATTGTCTTCGAGTCCGAAGATTAGTGAGGAGTACAGTATTTCCCGTGGCTATGCAGCCCCAGCCGTGACCTACATATTTTTCCACATCCAGGGCAAGCAAAACCATTTTCGCCTAAGCTGGCCTCTGAAGCGTTTCCGTGGGGCGCCACTGTTACGTCGACCACCCTTTAGCTCACCAAAAAAGACTGCCTTTGGAATACGTTTGAGGGCGCGGTGGCTGAGCAGTAAAGCGCTTGGCTTCCGTACTGGAGGTCCCGGGTTCGAATCCTGGTGAAGACTGGGATTTTTATTTCGGGATTTTCGGGCGCCCTTGAGTCCACCCAGCTCTAATGGGTACCTGACATTAGTTGGGGAAAAGTAAAGGCGGTTGGTCTTTGTGCTGGCCACATGACTCCCTCGTTAACCGTGAGCCACAGAATCAGATGACCTTTACATCATCTGCCCTATACACCACAAGGTCTGAAAAGGGAACTTGGCATACGTTCGTCTCCCATACGAGATACGTGCCCAGCCCAGCGTGGCTTTCGGACCATAAGGAGTCCCTCTATACTGTCCATACCGGCGTTCGCAAGACTTCTTGAGCGCTTTCACCAAAGATGCTTGCGCTCCATCATGGACATAGGATTGCAGGACCGCACTACAAGCAGCGATATATATATATATATATATATATATTATATATATATATATATGGCAATAATTGTGTGGTTCTTGGATTATTTCCTTAACATACTCTTTGTTTATTTATTTTGCTTGTTTGTTGTTGTTTTTTTTTTGTTTTTTTTTGTTTATTTAATTGCAATTGCAAATGCAGCACGTAAATCTTATTCCAGATAGCCCCCTCCTCGCCTCAATGCTTAAGTTTTTATTTAAAAAGATAGAAGCATAGCGCACAGAGCAGGCTATAAACATGGACATTGCGCCTTATAAAAGATAGAAGCATAGCGCACAGAGCAGGCTGTAAACATGGACATTGCGCCTTACAAAAGATAGAAGCATAGCGCACAGAGCAGGCTATAAACATGGACATTGCGCCTTACAAAAGATAGAAGCATAGCGCACAGAGCAGGCTATAAACATGGACATTGCGCCTTACAAAAGCAATAGGAAAAGAAACTATTTCCAAACACTGTTAAATGTGTGTGTGTGTGTCTCGTTGTAGACCTCTCAAATAGTGTATGATTGACGTCAAGTATAATAAAAAGTGACGATATGAGTCACTTGTAATTAAAACACTCAGCACAGCCACCAACAAAGGAGCTAGGACGTTGTGGATAATAAATCCTAAAGTTTAATCCACCAAATAGGGACCAGTTCAATGGTGGCTATCACGAACTAATTCCATAGCTAAGCTAAATACGTCCGTACACTTCAAGTTCAAAGTTCTTAGCTTGTCTTTGTTTTTGTCACTTAACTATTTCCGATTATTGTTTTATAACTACCGTTACGTCACTAAAGATTTTCCCATTAACTGTTTCAACCTCTACGCGAAAGTTTTTATAGCAGTGATGTCCAGCCTGACTTGATCTTGGGGCCATTTTAGTTTCCAACACTCGTGGCGCGGGCTATATTAACGAAATGGAAGGCTTACAAAAAAAAAAAACGAAAGGAAATTGACTTGAAACTATCTGATTAGAAACCCAATAATCTAGTACTCACGTTGATAAATGGGATATTGTAAGTTGATTTTTCTTTACTCGTCGGAAAAATGGCTTCATTTCTCTACTTAAAATGTGAGCGCCTTATAGCTAGCTTTACCACCGACGCATTTTGACTTGTCTCTATTTAGTAAATATTTACATCAATCATCCAATCTCTAGACGTATTTTAACGATCTTTTATTAGCGGTTAAAATCAAGAGTGCCGCCATATTTGTTTATAATGCCGTTTATATGTTTTGTTTCGTTTCTCAAAACAGCCAAACATGTTGACTTATTTTCAAGTTCCATAAAAAAAGTAAAGATGAGTTCACTTTTCCTGGTAGATTTTATATTCAGAGTCCCAGTTCATGAATACAAATGCTGCTGAAAGACATATTACCAATCCATCGGAGAAAATGTTAGGCCTCTAACGTAGGTAATTATACTATTTTCAAACTTTTTTTTTCTTTGGAGGAAGGATTTTCCACACTTAGTGCTGAAGTTTCAGCGGACCGGATCAAATTATTCATTGTACCATTAGATCAAGTAGAATTGGATATATTCAGGGGCGGACTGGCTATATGGGCAACCGGGCAAATGCCCGGTGGGCCGGTATCAAATGGGCCGGTCAGACCGCGACCAAAGAAAAAAAAATTCAATACAGACAACTTTTAAAAAAAAAAAAGTGACAGCAGTAAGAAACAAAGGCCCGAACACGTTTTTTCTTTTTTTTTTATTTTATTATTATTACAATTACTTTAGTTTGAAATTCGACTAGAATAAAAAAAACAATACACTATAGGGGGGCTACACTGTACGTATTATCATTTGCAAAACGTTAGACCAAACTTTCTGCGCAAGCGGCATGGACTTCAACACTGCTTTGATGTCTCCGAGGTTGTGTTTGGCCTCATCATTTTGCTGGTCGGCATGGACCTTTGATATATGGAACTCCCATTTTTTTGCTCCTTTCCTCCCCCGTCTTTTGATGGTTCCATTGAAAGTTAACGACAAAGGGGGATGAGATAGGTTAAGTTAGAAAGCACTGATATAACGAACCAAAAAAAAAAAAATAAGGCGCGACAATTAGCTCTTTAACAATACTTAATAGAGATTCACAATAACACATGCACACAGTGTCGTACAGCCGCGAAATTGAAAGCCACCCAACTTTTTCACAGCTCAATTTGTGTATAAAAGTTCTACTTTCTGCGATTTGAATAGAAAAGTAAGGTTCTTTTTGCTTATTTTTAATAACATAGATTATAGATCTAAAATTAGTAAAAAAATACTACACTTGAGGGTTACAAAAAAAAATATTTAATTAAAAAATAAATCTAGATCTAAATCAATTCGTTACACCATAATAATTGATGGCAAACGTATGCTTAATATAAAGTCATTAATGATGGAAATTATTACAATAATTACAAAAATTTATATAGCGCTGTCACATCCGATATTAAATGAAAGGAGACTTAGATTTATAAATAATGGTTCATGATATATTCATTCATATTCAAATTATACAATTCTACGAATGCAGACATACAGTTTTCGATGCATTATACAACTTTATATATTTTGTAGAGATTTAGACTTAGGCCTACACCTATCATATAACATATGGTCGTAGCCGGGATGGGAGGAGTTCAAACCATCACATGCCTCAGACCTCATTGTCTGAAAGGGAAACTTTGTTTACTGCCCCAGTGCAGCCAACTTAAAAAACTACAGTCACCAAATTTCATGAGCGTAGCCAAATTGGGTTTTGTGGTTTCCCTCCCCCTTACAATACAAAAACTAAATCATTTTAACATTTTCTACCAGTCGCTGGACTCAAGTGAATAGCAGATTTGGTTTTTGAATTTTTTTAGTGGAAGAGTAGCAGTCTAATAGCACTGTTGATATCTCAGAATATGCATTTTTTAAAGTTTAAAATAACGGAAATTGTGCTAGGCTCCGAGGCTTCGCCCCGTGCCCCTCCGGCAGTTCCTCGGACTCCCTAGCCGTCTCTTGGCGGTGTGTACTGTCTAGAGCAGTGATGCTCGAAATACGGCCCGCGGGTCAGATTCGGCCCACTACGTGGTTCCATTCGGCCCGCGAAAACGTCGGCACAAAGTGTAAATACTACTTCCAAACGAAAAAAAAGGTTGAAAAAATGTATCGTATCTGTACCTAGTTTTGGGCCCTCATTTCTCTGGTGGATTGGTATCATGATCTTTAACATTTGTGTCTTTGTGAATTGGAACTCTGAATGTAGAATCTACCAGGAAACCTATCTTTACTCTTTTTTTGTTGTTGTTGTTGTTGTTGAACATGATAATAAAACAACACATTAATTTTTATAAAGAAAGAATGGTTGTCTAATAAAACAACATAAAAACAGTATTATAAAATAAATATAGCGTCGTTCTTAGTTTTTGTCGCGAATAGAAAAATTGTCAAACTAAGCCTATAGGGAGGATCCATGGAATTTATTTTACCAAAAGAGTCCGCAAAATTAGTCGTTGTTAGAACTACTTACACTGTTGCATATATTGTAAGTAAAGAAATGTGGTTATTTTCTGACGCGTAAAAATATATAACTGTCTAAAAACCTATTAATTAAGTATTTAACCCATATGTTTCTACCTAAATAGTTTCAGAACAATTTCAATTTGTTTTTGTAACTTTTCGGTCATGTGGCCCGCAAGACGCAAGATATAGTGTGGTAGGGGGACTCCCCCCCCCCCCCAAAAAAAAAAATATATGACATGCCATTTGTGGGCCGGTTTATATGGTAATGCCCGGGCCGATTTTGATACCCAGTCCGCCCCTGGATATATTCATTTTTTAAGGATCAAAACTTATTATACAGTGTTTCATGCAGAGGCGTGTATTCCTTGTACATGGGCGGGGTAATTCTAACTGTTAAATAATCTCTTTATTTTTGTGTTATTTCCCATTTTGGTTGCTCACTTACGATAAAAAGCTGCTATTCATTCTGTGACATCCGCCTCTCTGTCTGTCACGTTTAGATATAAAAAACTAGAAAAGCTATAGAATTGAAAAACTAATTTCTCCTTTTGGCAATTAAAAAAGTAAATGTTATATAAGTAAACAAATCTCAATATCGATAATAGGTTCACTATAGGTTTCAAGTAAAAACAACGATTTAAGATTGTTTGAAATCGCTTTTCCGTTAAAATCACAATCAATTTTCTTGTTTAAAGTTCTAGTTAGTTGCATTATTGTTGAAAAGTTTTACAGTTGGTTTTCAAGGGAGAAACAATACAAAATGGTACCGGTAATCTAAAATAGCTTTTCTGACTTGTTTTACATTCAGTTTTCTTGCCAAAAATATTTAGTTTTAGGTTTAAAAAAGTTTTTTTTTTAATTTTATTACTTTAGACCAGTGGTTCCCAAAGTGGAGTCTCGTACCTCCAGGGGTATGGGAAGACTTCAAAGAGGTACGCGTTACACGTCATTATCTAAAAAAATACGTATTTAGAATCTTCTGTTCATCAATTAAATTAATTATTAGTTAGTTTAAAGTCTTTTATTCTGATATTATTTTATTTCATATTTTATCCCAAACGTCATACTGTATCACTTTACACCAGTGATGCCAGCCTAATTCGACCTGCGGGTCATTTTAATTTCCGACACTTGTGTCGCGGGCCACATGACGAAAAGATACAAAAACGTAATGAAATAGAACTGAAACTAAAACCCGTGGATCTAACACTTACATTCATTAGTGAGATGTTTGAAGTTGATCTTCTTTTCTGTCCTTCGGAAAAAATGGCTTCATTTCGCTACTTCAAATGTGAGCAACATTATATCTAGCTTAACCACAGACTCAGTTTTTTATCTTTTTTTGACAACTATTAAATCCTTCTATCTCTAGGCATAGGTAACAATAGAACAAGAATTCTGTCATATTTGTTTGTTGTTTCTATTAACCAACCACACTTTCTTTAATAATAAAATCTATTAGCTTATTATCACGTTCCATAAGACAGTAAAGAACCGTTCACCTTTCCTGTTAGATTATACATCTACTCCATCTAGTCTAGTTTGGGCCCTACCGTACTTAAAATAACTATCAAACTTTTTAAAGAAGGAATTTTCTACTTTCTACTATTTGTGCCGTCGTTTCGGCGGGCCGGATTTAACAATTTGCTGGCCGAATCTGGCTCACGGGCCGTAATTTGGACATCACTCTCTTTATACTGTACTCTTTAAAAAGAAAAAAAGACCTTCGTTACACACCAAAATATACGTTTCATTTGTGTGATTTTAAAAGTTTTGGATCGTCACGCATTTTAACTCTCTCTAGTACCTGAAATACATTTTATCCTTTTCCAACTTCACATTTATGAAAAGTTGCTTTTTCAGCATTTGCTGATATTAAGTAAACAAAGGAACAGGCTACTAGACGTGGAACAGCAACTCAGATTAAAATAAACAACCAGGGAACCAAAGTATATGATCTGTTATCTCAGCAAATAGATGCAATGACATAGAAAGGGGAGGAAGACAAGACTTACTTAGCGTTGCAAAAATTATAAAAGGGGTACACTTAGGTACAACGTTTGGGAAACACCTCTTTAGACAATCAAAACAAGTTCTTAGTTTGAATATTCCTTGCACAAAGGCAGATCCGGCAAAGGCGCCCCCCCCCCCGTCTGAGGGAAAAATGATTTTAAATCATCAGTTATATTGCATTTGAATCAAAACTAGAGGCCAGGGGACAAAATGTTACAAGCAAAATCTTGCATGCAGTTCAAGTACAATAAAATATATAATGTGGTCGAACGGCCAATACTACGTACTGGTACCTACTTAATGTACTTTGTTTTGTAACAAAAAAAAAGCCTTCAGAAATTGAGATGACGAACCCGTTAGCGTAATGTTGTATGTTAGCGTAATGTTGTATGTTAGCGTAATGTTGTATGTTAACTTAATGTTGTATGTTAACTTAATTTTGTATGTTAGCGTAATGTTGTATGTTAGCGTAATGTTGTATGTTAACTTAATGTTGTATGTTAACTTAATTTTGTATGTTAACGTAATGTTGTATGCTAACGTAACGTTGTATGTTAACTTAATGTATGTTAGCGTAATGTTGTATGGTATAGGTCTGTATAGTCTACGCTTAGGACTCACTGGCCCCCGAATGACACTCGTCCTAGGCCCCGCGTATGACAGTCACCCCGGGCCCCGCTTACGGCTAAGGATACGTCTGAGACTCGGATGGACGATGCCTCTGAGTTTGTGTAATAACACAAACTTTCCCTGAAATCTTGTTTAATCATGTTTTATCAATGAATTTTTTTCTGAATAGTGTCAAAGGGAAAAAAAAAAAGACACATTACTTCAAACGGCTACAACGGGAATATTTCTAGCAATAAAGAACTGTTAAAAGAAAGAAATAGTATAAGATATGACAGACCACCTTTTTTTCTATATTTTAATCATTACTTTTGCTTGAGTTGTCTGTCCTGTATCTGTATAATGATAAATAGCAATTTGTCTACATAAGTTAATCATAAAGTAGGTCAATTATTAGTTCCCTAATATTACTGTAATTAAAAAACAACTCACTTTGTTGTCATCTGCAATATCCAAAACAGAATCTGAAACGTTAATATACATCTAAAAGGCTCTCAGATGCAATGCACACCTTGCGTAAAAACAAAGAACAACTAAGTCATGGCTTTTCAGTTTTTCGCAGAAAGGGAAGAGAGAGAGAGAAAGATAGGATGGGTTAATGAAAGAGTGAGAGACAGAGAGAGAGTGTGAGAGAGAGACAGAGATGGAGACTATATTTAGAAACCCATGGATTTTTTGCTTAAGATTAGAGACACATCGTATAGCTCAAGAGAGAGGGCAGGTGTCAGCACAATATGTGACATCATGGTCATGTCACGCCCCCACCATCTGACACGGTGGATCATGGCCATGTCGCACAACTGACAATGGCGCTTAATTGATGTCATACACTTGTAATTTAGAATGGAAGTTCGAACCGGTGGACACGACAAGATACTTTAAAAATGAAAGAAAGCTTGTATTAAGTGTAATTATATCTATTGTGTAAACCCAAAGGCCCATCAGACTAAGGGATAGGTGAAAGGAATCAATTAGTTTGGATCACTCTAGCAATTAAATTTGTAATAGATCTTGACTAACAAAAATAAATCTGTGCGATTAGAGATATCTGGTTCTTTTTTTTTTTCTATTGATTCTTGTGTTGTCAGGTAAAAGAAATAATTGTGCAAACTTTCAGCTTAATCTGAGATTTGGTGTCGGGGAAATAAAGTGTTCTAACTTTTGGCCAGACAGACAGACACACAGACAGACAAAGTGTGTCCATATGAGTGTTACGTGCGCATGTTAGTGTAAATGAGAAATGGTGCGAATGCGTGTTGAAAGGGGCTAGAGAAGATGGAATCCAGAGACTGGAGTATGTAATCAGAGTTATTATTGATATGTTAGTAATTGTGACTCAACATTAAAGTCTTTATAATCTATCACATATGAGTTTGGTCTTGTATGAGTAAGAGTCTCGTCTGCTTTGTAAAAAGATAGCATCACACAAATGAGGATATAAGGAAAGGATCAAACGGCGATTGGGCCCCACGATGACCTACTGACCACTGCATAAAAAAAAAAAGTTAACGCAAACTGTAACGTTTTAGCCATATCACAAGGTCGTCGGGGTTCGCAAAGATCTTCCATCGGGGAACAGTACCAGAAAAGAGAAGAAGAGGAAGACCAAGAAAACGATGGACCGGCCTTTCACTGAAAGAGATTATTTTAATTAAGAAAAGACATATATGATTTGAGGAAGACTGTTGACAGATCATATGTGGTCCCCCAACGGATTAACAGCTTAAGGAGTAGGTGAAGGTGATGTATGCGTGTGTGTGTGTTTGTGTTTGTGTGTGAGAGAGAGAGAAATAAATTATATTATTAGTATCGTTAGTGTGTTACTAGATGACTATTGAATAACGGGCTTTCCAAATTTATTTAAAACTATAACTATTTTCTGTATTCAATGTTTCAACTATAAATATAACTCAATTTGACTTTTTCTTAAGTATAATCATTATGGAAAGTTCATGACTGCATGCCATACACTAAATTGGAAAATGTCAAGCTGAAAGAACTACATTAAGCCTTGACGTAATCCACAAAGACCTCTCTCCTGTCTATATCCCAAAATTGAATGACTACGAAACAATTATGCCTTTAAAGTAATCACACAGCATTATAATGGGAGACAACTGATCCATTTCAAAGCAACAGCAGAAACTAGAATAAAGGCACGGCGTTGTTGGGGAAAGCAAACACACTGTAAGATACGATCCTATCTAATACGACATGGAAGTGGGCAATGTCTGAATGATCTAACTGAACAGTGCCACACTGAATGTCATGATGTCAATAAGCTTAACTCAAAGACAGGCAACTAGTCAAGCTTGACGTGAAACAGCCCGTTATCGTGATTAATGGAGAAGTTAGAGTATATCGGTCAATATTTTAATTTAACAATACAAAACCTCTGCATACTTCAGGCTATTGACTGGATTGAACAATATAAAACCTCAGCATACTGCTGGTCAGTGACCGGATCTATTAATATAAAACTCAGAATAACACTGGCCAGTGACTGAATTTAGCAAATCAAAACCATAAAATACTACTGGTCAGCGATTGGATTTAAACAATACAAAACTTCCACATACTACTGGTCAGCGATTGGATTTAACAATACAAAACTTCAACATACTAGTGGTCAGCGATTGGATTTAACAATAAAAAAATTCAACATACTACTGGTCAGCGATTGGATTTAACAATTAAAAACTTCAACATACTACTGGTCAGCGAATGGATTTAATAATAAAAAACTTCAACATATTACTGGTCAGCGATTGGATTTAACAATTAAAAAAACTTCAACATACTACTGGTCAGTGACTGGATAAAAAGAAACGAAAGAGTTCAAGCAACTGATCAGAATCGAATTGAGCTAGTACTAGAAAAGCTCATTGTGTACCTAATAGTTTGTTTAAACCCATGAAGAAAATGTTCAATACAAGTTGTAAACCAATTCGGAACTGGTCAGTGCCAGTTGTAAACAGACTTGGAACTGGTCATTGCCAGATGTAAACAGACTTGCAACTTTGTAAAGTCTACAGTAGTTTATTAATCTGTGACAACAGAACAGGTCAGTGCCAGTTGTAAACAGACTTGGAACTGGTCAGTGCCAGATGTAAACATATTTGGAACTGGTCAGTGCCAGATGTAAAGACTTGGAACTGGTCATTGC
>JADKLZ010070187.1:0-14863 GCA_021533235.1 Biomphalaria straminea | reverse complement strand
TCTTACTCCCATAATGCAGCATACCCTTTCAACTTTCTTACTCCCATGATGCAGCATACCCTTACAACTTTCTTACTCCCATGATGCAGCATACCCTTTCAACTTTCTTACTCCCATAATGCAGCATACCCTTTCAACTTTCTTACTCCCATAATGTAGCATACCCTATCAACTTTCTTACTCCCATAATGCAGCATACCCTTTCAACTTTCTTACTCCCATAATGCAGCATACCCTATCAACTTTCTTACTCCCATAATGCAGCATACCCTATCAACTTTCTTACTCCCATAATGCAGCATACCCTATCAACTTTCTTACTCCCATAATGCAGCATCCCCTATTAAAGTGGTAGGAAGATATTGTTGCTCTTAACCTGTTCACAAACATGCACAAAATACGAGCCATTGCGTCATTCTTCTCTAAAGCTTTTAAAAGAAGCTGAGCCTCTCTAAGCCTCACTCAAGGCCTCACTCAAAACATAGAATTAGATAACAGTAAATACAACTGTTTGAAAAAATAAAAACGTAGAAAGCAGATCTCCAAAGACGTCTTCCAGGGCCTTGTGACGCGAGACAAAGACGTAATAGGCCTACAATACAGTGACATTTCGAGATTTATAAGATGTGTATTATATCTTCCATGCGGCCACGTAACAATAACACATGTAACATTCCGAGGTGTTGGAGACATGAAGAGAACAGAATAAAACAGTAATAAAAGTCACGTTGCGCAGTTTAAATACAGACCGGATTTTAAAACTTGAAAAAAAAAAAGAAACGTTTGATACCTTGACAAATTACATCTAACAATAGAACTGAATATATTTATCTATATATCTATATATATCTATATCTATATATATATCTATATCTATATATATATCTATATCTATATCTATATCTATATCTATATCTATATCTATATATATATATATATATATATATATATATATATATAGCCTAACATCGTCAATATGATGGCTTGCATGCATTGTTATACCTTATTACATATACACGAAAAGCTCAGTTCTCTTCACTGACTTCACGTTTATGTGGCGGCGTAAGTAAAGTAAAGTGTCCCCTTGAGACCTATGGGGCAGATGATGTTAAGGACATCTGTTTCTTTGGCCAACGGTCTACGAGCAAGGTGTTATGTGGCTAACATAACGACCAACCGCCTTTACTTTCCCCAACTAAAGTCAGGTACCCATTAAAGTTGGGTGGACTCAGGGGCGCCCTAAAAATCCCAAAATTCATCGGGATTCGAACCCAGGACCTCATTTTCGGAAGCCAAGCGCTTAACCATTCGACCACCGCGCCCCCAGATGTGGTGACGTAAACCTGCAGTATGATCTGTTAGATTTGCCTTTTTTTTTTGTAATTATGACCTAGAGTTGAATGGTGCTCAATAACAACATATGATTTATAAAATAGGTAAATGAGCAGCACTAATGTGTTGGCCAGCGAGAATGAAATCTGAGACATTGTATTTTTTTTATTTATTTCCAACTGTTCCCCTTTCTATATTCAATGGAGGTTTTCATGAGAAACTAAACAAGGTCTAGGATGCTCAATTTAACTTCAAAAATTGCCAACTCAATAAAAGTTACAAATAGAAGCGCTTAAAATGTTAGTTCAGCGACGCCAGAATACATGAATATGAAAATATGTAATTTCCAAGAAACATAACTTATCAACCCCCTTTTTTTTTGTGTACACCGGAAACACCAACAAGCTTTTCTATTTATAAGTTTTCCGCCATGTTAGAAACTCTCTCCACTACCAATACATAAGCAACCGTGTGATTGAATAAAAACCAAGTAGATTTCTCGTTGGGCCTACTGTTGCTACAACAACAACAACAGTATATGCCTGTAGTACTTGGCAACTAATCGATAGGCCGATGATTTACATAATTCAGTGTGAAGTATCTAATGACTTAACGGGTACACAGTAGGCATCCACACTTATGCAAACAACATTGCGTACTCACCAGCATAGGTAAATGTTATGAGCTTAGTTCGTTCCAGGGGTGGCGCCCACCTCCCCCATATGGTATGCATGGCTGGAAATGTCATGCCCTGGAATATTAGCGTCAATATTCATATAAAATTATCTAATGACCTTTGACAAATGTAAGCTAAATAAACTAAGACATGAGATATAAAAAGATAACGACTTCGAGCCATTCTAAGGCTATAGATGCAACCATCTTACAAACTAACACACACACAAAAACTGATACAAAACCATTAATTCAAATAAATCTAACTAGAGACTGAAGTTAAGGGTCTAATTTAGATTGATCTATTCAGCTCATTTCTGTACACAACAGCTCAACACGTTGGTAGTCATAGCAACACAATAAATGATTTATATCAGTGGCAAAGGCACCAGAAATATCTTCCATACAAATGTCACATGTAGCAGCCCAGGAGAAAAAAATCGTTCAATTGTATGAAACAGAGTCTTTTTAGCTTCTGTGGGCTGATGTATCGAGAAGGCGGATAGAAATTCATTATGGGTAGTAGTTTAGATATCATTATGGAAGTAACTGTTTGTTGCAGCTTGTGTTTGAAGTCTTGTTAACTGGTGTGCTAAGTAGGCTTATTCACATTTGGATGGATGGATAGATGGATGAATATAAGTATATGGAGGCTTAATGGCTGAGTGTCAAAGCACTTGGCTTCCAAACCGTGGAGTTCCGAGTTCGAATGCTGATAAAACTTTTTTTTGTTACAATCTTGGGATCTTCAGGGCGCCATTAAGCCCAACCAGCTCTGTTATTAGTTGGGGAAAAGTAACGGCTGTTAGTCGTTGTGCTAGCCACATGACACCCTCGTGTCATGAATTTGCATCATCTGCCACACAAATCGCAACGTCTGATAGAGAAGCTTTTACTTTTTTCTACAATAGGTGGATATATAAGTATTACACAATAACTTACCGTAGCCACGCCGAGTACCACACGTACCGCTATAAGAGCGATGTAGCTGAAGTTGGACATCAGTGGGGTCAGGACAGTCGCCACAGAGGACACCATCATGGTGACAGCGTACACCCACTTGCCGCCGAACTTGGTGGCTATCCATCCTGCCGGCACTTGACCAATTAGATAGCCCCAAAAGAAGGAACCAAGAATGGTCCCCTGGGTGGTTTTATCCCAATCAAGATAGCCGCCCTGTTACAGATGGAAGTTTGACATTTTGTTAAGTTGTTATTCACTTTATAAAAGTTAAGGGTATTGATCAGAGCAGGGCAGGACTTAGGCCACTGCAACCTATGTGGTCGCAGCGGGTTACGCACTTTCATAGGCCCCGCTCTAATTCTAGGTGTAGCTTATCTAATAAAACATCATAATATATACTAGTCGACCCACGGCGTAGCATACGCCGCTTTTTTGCTTCGCCGGCCTTAGGCCACTGTGGTCTATGCGACCGAAGCGCCTCACCCCACTTTCGCTAAGTCTAGGTGTAAATTATTATATATAGAGAGAAGATAATTGCAAGTTTTCCGCGGCTTCCTGACTGGGTCCCCGCACAATCCATTTCGCATAGGGCCCGTAGATGCTAGGACAGGCCCTGGATCAGAGGCACTTAGATGTGCAAGTAAATCAATGACTGCACTCATGTCAAGTTCCATAACGCGAACATTGACTTGAGCCTGGTGTTACGGAATGTATGCCACGTGCGTGTTTATGATGCAACCGTGAGGAAAGAAGAGCGGATGTTTTGGGTTGTGTACACTGAGGTGGTAGTCTGTCGTAATTCAAAGTAATAAAAACTGTACACGTTGTAGAAAGGGGAGACAAGCAAGAGGCGTTGGACAGAAGAGATGTATAAATTTTAGTGAGTTCTGTTTTGTTTACATTATCCTTGAACTAGTGTTTCTACTCTCAAGTTTGATCGGTGTATATGTATCATACAAGTTTTATTCTGTTTTGTATTCAAAAACAGTCTGTTCAAGTTTATTTGAAGTTCAATACTAAGAATTGAATACGCCTACATCGGGTTAGTTGTACTAGATATTATGAGCTACCAACCAACGCCCGAGTCTTAACACCCAAAAGCCTACTGTTATTAAACGAACATTTACAAAACTCTTTTTAAAAAATCCATCGTTCATTAACAGAACCTTAACACTAACCTATATAGGAGGATACATTAATTCAATTGTGTAAGAGCACTCCATATAAATTGCTATACTTATACCGAATTCAATGTTTGTCCAACTAGCTTTTGTACAAATTAGTATCAGGAGTTCACAATATTGGAAATGTTAAGCATACTATTTATATACAACGGATTAATGTTTCCCATTTAAACCAATAATCAACTAGCCGGATATGACCCGCGCATGCGGGCCTTAATTTAAGTATTACTAATCTAGTGGGCTGGATTTAGATCTATGTCATACATGGCGATAGTTCGCTTAACATTTTGTTTTATTTTGCTAGGAAAATGAAAGTAGAGTGTGAAAATGGATGTAGGTTACGAGTTTAGCTGATATATTAATATCAACGGGTTTACTTGTAAAAAAGTTTCATACTTTAATCGTGATAAAATTAGGTATTTTATTTTTATTTTCGGGGCCTTCCGTTTGTAAGAGGAACATTAAACATACACTACAGTCACCGCCATGATGTAAGGAACATTTATGCCAAGTTTTATCAAGATTAGTAACACGGTTTTGATTGCTATGCGAGCCATACATACATACATAACTCCTTAAATTCTAATTTATATATTAGATACAAATGAGAGTGTTAGAATTTCAGAAAAAATTAAAAACAACTTAAGATTAAGTTCTAACTCAATCAAATGAATGGCAGGGCCAAGTTAGAAGTCACTAGCATAAACACAAGCAGGCTAAACTTTTAAGGTCAGACATCTTACCAAAGGGTTCTGATCTTCACTCGTCTCGTTTCTGTAAGCGCCAACACCGCATTCGGAGGACTGTTCAGTGTCGTTGGTGTCAGTCCTGCTCTGGTTCACCATGCAAACTATGGCCACGCTCAGGTTCACACGGACTGCGTATACGTTGATGAAGCCCAGGAAGCCAATGAAAGCAAGCCCAAGCCTTGACGAAAACCAGAATGGAACTGTCGGAAATAAGGACACATTGTAGAGTATTATAAAATAGTTTATAAAAGGCCAATAGGGTTTGTTGCTGAACATAAAAAAATTATATATGTGTCAGACGCGAATAGCCCAATTTTTCTGTAAAGGAAATTACAAAAGTTATTTCTTCTATACATAGACATAAATAAATATAGACTGGAAACAGGAAGTAAATTTATGTAACTTGAAAAAATGTATATCCATTGTATTCGGATTTCCGAAATCTGTCAATTTGCACGATCTTTAGTCTTAAAGATTAAACAAAACTACACTTCCTCCTTATTTACGCAGCATGGTGTGAAAGAAAAATGGTGTATCCAAATCCGCACTATTTTCATTCACAAAATGGCATAGATAGCATAAATAAATATACACTGGAAAAAAGAAATAAAGGATTCAGTCCTTAACTTTGAATTAGTGAAACTAGGGATTTTTTCAGCAGGATTTTCAAATAAGCTAAAATTTAAAAAAAAAAGTTTCAGAACAAAAAATAAACATTATGATTAATTGACATTACAGTCACGCTAAGAGATAAAAAAAAAAACACAATAGTGAAAATATTGCAATGCTTATATAGGTTATGGCTGAAATAGATATGAATACTTAACTTTTATACTGCTCATGCTGTATAGTACCATAGTACACTAATTTGCAAATCACAAATGTTCCCTTCATAAAAATATCTTATTGGCCAGTCTATACTTATTTATGTCTATGCTTCTATATTATATTCAACCACAGACCTATATATACTACAATAAATTTAGGTTTTTGATTTCTAGTTACGATTTATTTAGGTAGGTGTTGTTTTACTATTACATACCAAGTATTAGAGTTTAGAAAAACCCAGTTATGTTTCTTCTGCCATACTATTATAGCTAATACCGCATATCATCTCTCTGTTAGTAGGCCCTATATTTAGATCTATAATATAATTGTAGTCTAGATCTATATATAAAATCGAATAGATCTAGTAATAGTATAGATTCTATCTTGAGACTAGAGTGCCTATGCTATTCCTATAGACTATAGTCATTTTTGTATTAGAATAAAGTATAGATATTAATAAAGACTAAAGTTTATTAATTATTAGATATAGACATAGGACATAGGCCTAGATCTAATAATTTAGGCTACCTAATACATTTACCATAATCTATACTTAATGTACTTGACTAGATCTATAGATCTATCTATAATTTAGTCAATCTAGATATAGGCTATGCAATATTCATTATAATACTTCTACTTATTTAATAAGTTAGTACTTATAGACTTAGATTTATTATAGTTTATTAATAGATTTACTTTTCAATGCCTAGACCTAATAATAAAATCGCTAATGATTTCTAATGACTGATTTTTTTATAGTAATAGGCCTAGCTACTAGATCTAGACTTTACTTAAATCTAGTCTAAAATAATGACTGTCTAAGACTCGAGATGATTGAGACTTTCACATACAGATGTTGTTAGTAATACGGTTAATAATGTCGGCTGAGAGTAAACTGTATACAAAGTATTCATATATAAAATTCTTTTTTTTTTTCTGCAAAAAAAAAATAGGTGCCGGTACTCATGATAGATTGCCTAACTTTCAACTACTAATAAATTAACAATTAACGTTGAAACACTAGAAAAGTAATAATTTTTCCCGACATTGAAAATAGGTGCCGGTACAAGTACCGTTGCGTATCATCACAAAAATATATGTATATCTCAATCTTCTTTCATTTACATTTTTTGCGGGGTTATTGCTATTTAATACATTGATACTGGATCGATTTATATAGGGCCTAAGTATACAAGCAGGATCTCAAGCAATGGATAAATTTATTCTTTAAATACAAAGTTTTATGGAAGAGGCAATCATGGGCGCCCTATGTTCCACGAGGAACCCAAAGGAATGATGATGATGAGGGGGTGTCAGATATGTTAGTCGTGACGATTTGTTTATATTTCCACATAGATTTAGTTATTATGAATGTCACAAGGTCGACTTTGATAGACTTTCTGTATGGTGATTTAACAGAAGGCAGGAGATCCGCTGGTCGTCCACTGCTAAGGTTTACTGATTTATGCAAACGCGACATAAACCTAATCAAAGTCGGCACTAAAAGCTGGGAAAAAGATGCACTAAATAGATCCACAAGAAGAGCGAGCATTAAAGGAAAGTCCTGGATTGCAGTTGCAGATGTCATGCACAACAGTAGTAGAAATAATGGTGAAAGTTCAAAGGATTGGTCTCTGTAGTCAAACAAGAAATTGCAAAGAACAAAAATAATTTAAAGTTTAAAATCACTACAATTTTTTTTTCAAAATTTATTTTGTGTATGAAATTGTGTATCGGAAAATGACGGGTACTTGAAATAAGCTAGTCCTAAAAAAACAACACAGATCTTGGGTAAAATACTTATCAAGTATAGTACTGTAAATGTGTAGTTTCCCGCGCTATTTTAAACTCTTCTTCTTTTTATAGCCTCTATCTGATTTGATCCCAACCACCCGTATTTTTGTGCAGAATATTTTTCTCTATCAGGCACACTTAAAATTATAGCATAATACTGTCAATTTAATTTAAAAAGAGAACTGAAAAATGCAAAGTTATATAGGGAAAAAAGCCACTTCCGGCCGAATTGTTTTTAAAAAAGAAACGAAACGGACTAGTGCTACAAACCCTATTAAGTAAACAAAGTAAGGACGATCATATAAGTTAGAAAATGTGACAAAGGCTTTTTTATGTACTTAATTAAACAATTTTGTGATAAGTGATTAAAAGTTTCCATTGTCGCCAATACCAAAGAAAGTTGTTTTGCTACCCAATTATTGTCGAAACGTTATAAGATAAAAAAAATAGCACACAAAAAATACACTTACCTTATTAATTATGGATTACTAATAGCCAATGAAGATAAAGTAATCGCAATAACATGTATCTAGATATTTATAGAATCTATTATCAGATAGCAAATTATACACAAAATGAGGCAAAACTGAACATTTCAGGCTCTTTGGTAAAATGTTCCATTTCAGAACATTCACTGTGAATTTGGTTTAATTGATGTCCTTTAATCTATATATTCACTGCGAAGCTTAAACCGCTAGCTACTGTAACAAAATACATACTACCATAATCGAGACATAATTCCATTCATGCATTATTTAATTAGATGAATATGAAATGCAATTATGCTTGCAGAGTCTTGTTTAAAATGAAAGCTTTTAAATTGAAGATCTTAATGTTCATAACAGAGTTCAGAGCCATAATACACTTTAATTTATAAGATCCAGTTTATGTGCTGTAGGCAATTACAATTTTTTTAAATACAGAAAGAGAGGGAAAAAAAGAATGGAATATTGAGCAAATAGGTGGCCAGATTAGGAAACACAAAAGAAAAACGATAGAAAATGAAAAGAGGAAGAAACTAATTTTAAAATAAATAAATAAAATAAAACAGTCAAGAGATTCTTGTTGGCAATAAAATAAGAAATCAACTTTTCTTCAAATTGTTTAATACATTTAAATCTAGATCTACATCTGGCCGCTATTTAGTCTAATTTAGATTGTTGTCAAGTGTATAGTGAGAATGTCAATAACACGCGCTATAAAAGTGGTTATTTTTTTATAAATTATAACTAAAACGAAATTCAACATTTGAATCAGTATCCCATTTCATGAGATGGTTAATAAATGGAAAATATATTTTAGAATGATCTATTGATACTTTTTCCATTGTGATGTTAGATAAAAATTGATTGTACCAATGCGCGAATCTATGAATGAAGCTTGAGTTTTTAATGTAGAAGTCAGTGGCCTTTAAAAAAAAAAATGCTTGCATAGATCATTTTAAAAATTAATGTTTCAAAGCGGTTACATCAGAACTTTGAATGATCTAGAATATCATGATGTTCGATTCATTTTCTTTTCTAATTTCTGAGATCTAAACGGGACGGATGGACAGACAGACAGCACAAAACTATTAGCGCAAAACTAATAGCGTCTATTCCTCTTTTGGCGGCCACTAAAAATAGCATTCTCTTTATCACTCCAGAAACCTTTATTTATGGGGGATAGCCTGTGCTGTCAAACACTGGAATCCTTCTGACCTTAAAACCTAGCTTTAACTCTCTCAACCCTAACTGACGATACCAACGTTGATTTGACTTCATTAAATTAAATTAATTTTTGTTTCTATAAACTTTAATTTGTGTTACATAAAAAAGCATGCATTCTTCTTTAATTATACACCTAATAGAACATTTCCTGATGACATTCACACACAAAATATTGAAGTTTAATCATAACAGGGTAGTGAAACGCAAATGAGCAATATGAATAATTTCTTCAAAACGTGGAAAATAATTACGGAGAGAAAGAGTTAACCACAGAAAGCATGAGTAATAGTCAATAGAAAGAATCTATAGGCAGCTACATGTGAAGCAAACATTACAATGGTCTGCTTAATATGCTATAAATCGTTCATTGTGGAATTTTAAAACTAGTGGGGTGGAGTTGACTGAAATAAATGAGCTTCCGTGTTATTTTAAAAGAAAGGAAAAAAATGTGGGTCATAATGGGTTACATGATGCTAACAAACTTGTCACAGACAAGTGTCACTTTTTGTCATCTTTAATTAGAGATATACAGCAACATTTGTAATACATATAAAGGGAAGAAATATTTACACTTAAAATAGTCTGAAATTTATTACCTTTTTTAGAGCCGTCAAGGATTCTTTATGAAAAAGTATACATCTTTATATACATTTGTTAGTTTACATTGTTCAGTGTTTGTTTTTTCTGCATGTAATTATGGAGAACACAAATTGTTCTACTTTTTTTTCTGACTCTTAATATGGTGAGTGTTAACGACCGCTTTGTTTTCAAACTATAACTCTTTCTCTCCGTAATTATTTATTTAAGCTTTGACGGAGTTCTTCTTTTTTTTTTTATTTTATTTCACTCGCCTGTTATAATTTAGCTTCAATAACTTTGTTGTTTGTTGTTTGGAAATGTTTCATTAGGTATAGAATTTAAGGGATATGCATGCTCAAAGCCAGGTTTATAAAATTAAACATAAATTTAATAAGATCAAATCAACGATGGTATCGTCAATTAGGAGAGAAAGAGTTTTTTTTTTTCTGGTGAAAGGCATGTTCCATATTTTTGATATTATCAAGAGCAGAATAAAAAGTGTTACTACAATGTCACGAAATAAATATTAAAATCGATCTTTAAGCAATAATATATTATGCTGTTAAAAAGGAGTATTACATGCAACTGAAAGAACCAATGTTTACTGGCAATCACTTAAAATTTGCATATCTACTTGAACATCCGTAATTTGTAGTATTGTCCTGCCATCGTACGCCCATGATGGGTCGCATACATCTTCGGTAAATAAATTGTAGTTACTTTCTGCATAAGACCCATGCCTCATATCTATATAGTAGGGATGAGAGATCTACTACTTGGTAGACATTGATTTTAGCAAGCAGCTAGTGCGATTTATTTCGCCACACTCTCCATTGGAGGCATCCAAAAGCGCAACTTACCATAGCAACTTCTCTTGAATCTGATACGTCCCGTGCTTTCCAAACATGTAAAGTGGTCTGCCGCGTTGAGGCGTCCGGACCAATCTGACTAAAGGTACTACCTAACGCCAAAGACAATCCATTTTGGTGAGCTGAAAGGTGGTCGGTGTTACAGAGATATCCCCGGGGAAACGCTTTCAAAACCAGCTTAGGCGTCAGCTTGCTTAAAGTGACACAGAAGAGCGCACCTGGCAGCAAGAGGCTTCCGAAAGAAACATCTAGAGATTAATTACTAAGACCAAAAAGGACATCTACTGCCGAGGACAGACGTACACACATACACGAAGTGGAGGCATTTGTCTTCAAGACGCAACGACCAGAAAGTTTTGTAGTCTGACCAGGTTTGTTCAATAAGTAGAACAGTTAGACGTGAGTACTCACCTTTGTCTGAGTTATCAGACTTGACCTTGATATCATCTTTCAGGTCAAAGCTTTCTTTAGCCATGGACTAGAAGAAGAGGGGAAAATTTAAAAAAATACATTTTAAACACAAGTTTGACATGAACGGAACAGATTTAAGAAAAAGTTTCGGAAATTTTCTACATACCGATTTGTGTAAAATGGTTGATGAATAGTTTCTAAATAACATATTATATTAAATTGTAATGTTAATTTGAATGTTAAAAAGTATAGTACATACGCTGTAATATAAAAGGGGGCACAAAGGCTGAGTGGTTAAGCTCTTGGCTTACAAACCTAGCATCATGGGTTCGAATCTCTGTGAAAACTGGAATTTTGATTTTCGGAATTTTTAGGGAGCCCCTGAGTCCACCCAACTCTACACATATAAAAATGCAAATATATTAAAAATAAATAATTACAAATAGCTAGTTCCATGGTTCATAACATTATTCACGAGAGTAATTAAACAGTTATATACTTTATAGTAAGTACTACTATACATTCATGGTGAAATATTGGATGTAAATACGTGCGCATTGAAGAAAAAAAATCATTAGTAAAATTTCTTCGCTATGTATATATATATATATATACTCAACATTATTCAAAAGGTTCTTTTTTAATAGGATGTAATAATGAGCTTTAGGTCAGGAGAATGCGTTTTGCTAACCTCTATTCTCTTGATAAGATCTAGTGTTAGGTGGGCTGTAGCTTTGCCATGTTCTTCTGTTTCTTGGTTGATATTGTTGTTGATAAGATCTGTTAAAGTTAGGACTGAAGCTGTTAAAATTTTTGCTCTGAAAATTTATTTCATTTCTGTTGTATCTAGATCTATATGCAAATGGTTGTTGTGACGCTTTTCTTTTCCCTACACTCTGCCTTGGTGTGACCCAAAATGCCACAGAAAAAAACATTGAAGGCTCTTGGCATATTTAAATGTATTTGTAGTTCTTGAGTTGTCCTCTGTTGCTGTTGCTGCAAGATTGTACATTTCCATCTTGTCTATTGTGATGTTTGGGTGAGAGTCTTTATATTAGGGACCTGCGAATCAGGATTTTTTTTCGAATCGAATATCGAATCGAATTCGAATAGAATATTCTTGAAAAAACTTGACAACCAACAAGTGTAAAATAAAACTTCAAATTCAAAATTTTTATTATATTATATTTCTTTAATACTGAAACACAAAAAGTTAGCAATAATTAAATTGCAAAGCAGGCCTTTTAAAAAAGTAGATCTTTATTTATTTTGGCCCAAATCAAAGTTTCAGCATTATTTTCAGAGAGATTGTGACGATGGTCAGTAATTATTTGTCCTCCAACTGAATTAACTCTTTCTGAAGAACAATATGTTTCCTGAATTGCAAGCAAATTCCTAGCTGCTCTGGCCAAAAGCGGAAAAATATTAATACTCTTTCCAAAACTGAAGAGGATCACTGTTTCGATCTACAACTGATTGATTTGAATACAAACTGACTTCATCCTTAATTTGCTCAGAAATGTTGGAAATTTTGTTGATTCTGGTATCTCCTTGAGCATCATGCACTTTCTTGAACATTGAATCCATAACGCTTCCTCTATTCCTGTCTTGAACAAGACTTTCACGTGGCAATTCATCAGAATTTTTGCCAATTTTGCTTTTTTGGAAAATATTCGAAGATTCGAAAATTTAAAAATAATTTCGAATCGAATTCGAATATTCTTTTTATATTCGAATTCGAATCGAATATCGAATATTCGCAGGTCCCTACTTTATATGTAATTAGATTTGATACAAGTTCAGCTTCATTTTTTATTTTTCTCTCCTTCAAGAATGAAAATACTGCATCTGTTACATTTGTCAACACATTCTCAATGAGAAAGAAATCTAAGATCTGCTTGGGGTCTTCTAAATTGCAGTTTGCAAGTTGTAGCCACTTAATCATGTTTTGGCGCATGTCATGAATTATTCTTTTTAGATCTCCACTTTTTGCCAGTTTAATATCCCTAAATAATTTACGGTAATGTTCTTCTGTCTTTCCGAGTCTGGTTTTCACTGTGTTATAATCTTTTCTTTCCTTAGTCCTTAGTGTATCAATAATATTTAATGGTTCACCTCTAAAGTTAGCAAGTAGTTGTTGAGCCATTTGTGCACTATTCATGTTTGCTGTTTGACAGATGTATTCAAACTGAATAATGAAATTTTCTAGTGTGTCTTCTTTGGGGTCGAAGTTTCTGAATTTACTGCGATACTGATGAGAAGATGAAGTTTGATTCGCTGCTTTTTCTTTATTTTCTTTCGCTAAGTTGGCCATTTTTTCCTCATGTTCTTTTAGTTTGATTTCATATTGGCGTTCTTTTTCTTTCTCATTGTTTTCATGCTCTTTCTCTCTAAGAAAACGCTTTTGGCCCAAACCCCACTGTATATGTCAATGTATATAGGGTGCGTCAAAAAAATTATATAAATGTATATAAACAATTTATTTCCAGTTCTACAGTGCTAAATTTCTGGACATGGAAAGCTTAATGTCCAATTGGAAAAATAAATGTGATTAATGAGAGTTATGTTCATACTGGTGGCCTTCAGTATCAATACATTTCTGAGTATGAGTCAACACTGATTCCGTACATCGTACCAAAGTGTCCACTGAGATTTCTGCGCACACCGCCTGAATCTCATTCCACAGTGTGTCCAGGTTACGTGGTTTATGTTTGTATACCTCATGTTTGTGCGCCATTAGAAGAAATCTAGCGGCGTGAGGATTGCAGGAAACTCAATTGGTCCCCTGCGTCCTATCCACTGGCCTGGTACATTGTGATCCAGGTATGCTCGTACGTCCGCTCTTCAAAACTCAAACGCACGTCCGCCATGTTGCAGTTACTTCCTTGCCACTGCTGCAATTTGTTTAAGAAACATGACATTACTTTCTCACAGCAATTTAGCATTGTAGAACGGGAAATAAATTGTCTAGGACAGCTCAAAGTGTGTATACATGTTTTGACGCACCCCGATTATGCATAGGTTTAGGGTTTACTGGGTTAGGGTTAGGGTTTGGAAAAAAAATCGCCCCCTCCACCCCCACCCCCCAATCCAAAGTTCTGGATCCGCTAGTTCTATAAACATACACAAAAAATGTATGAAAGAAACAATTTATTTGCACAATTAAAATGGGAGAACTTTGACAGATTCTCGTGTTTTTCTTTGCTTTACACCTGGTTCAGACACCTGGTTAAAACACCTGGTTCAGACTGGTTCAGACACCTGGTTAAAACACCTGGTTCAGACACCTGCTTCAGACAGTTGGACAGAAGAAGCACGTTTAACTGAAGTCGTTTTTTGCGCCTTCATTTTTTTTTCGAACTGGTCGTTTGGTGCCGGAGTTTTGGCGCAAGACATTTCGGTGTTATAAATATTTTTTTCATATTTCATTAGAATTTCATTATGTCTTTTAAAAAATGATACATATCCATGTCTTGTGTTTGTGTTTGTACATATTTGTTTTATATGAAGAACAAGTGTCCCTTACATTTAGAATTGAAGTTTGTTTTGTATATGTATTAATAAAATAGGCAAATCATTTATTTAAAGTGTTGTTTGTTTTTAGGAGGGGGTGGGGTTGGCGAGAATGCGAAATGTAAATTATATATTTAGTAGAGGGAAAAAATCTATCTATCTATCTATTTATCTTATATTATCTATCTATCTATCTATCTATCTATCTATCTATATCTATCTATCTATCTATTTATCTTATATTATCTATCTAT